>JBCFXI010000674.1:0-76243 GCA_038496175.1 Ampulex compressa
ATATATGTATATATATATGTACGTATGTATATATATGTGCATATATGTTTATATATATATATCTTTCACTCACTCTCACTCTCTCGGTTTCTCTCGTCGTGAAACGCTTCAACAAATCGCTGCGCACGAATCTGACGGTGTCAAACTTCTTCCTCGTTTTATTCAGAAGCAGCGCTCGGCCTTTCGCGATCGTACCTCCGTTACCCTATATTTTCATCCTCATTTATATTCATCCAGATTTATTTTACACGCGTACATCTTGAAAAAAAAAAGATCTTCCGCGTTTGTTCTGGCCGGTTATGAATCGCCGGATTTTATCGCTGGCATAATTTATGAGACCTGGGATTTATTGCATTTTTATATTTAAAACGCCAGATCGTTCGTTGCCAATTAGAAAGACGTCGTAAATTTCCCTTCGCCAGATGAGGAATAATATCTTTCCTTACATCGCCTATTCATATGCCGAGTGTTGTTGATGTATCATTTTTTTTTTAATAATCTTCCGTAATGTATTTATAAGTGATCCACGCGTCGATTCGTCGAAAAAAAAAACTTCCGGCTGGTTCTAGTGAAATAAAACACCGCAAGAAAATACGATATGCGGTCTAAAAATCACTTTGTCCGAATAAAAATTAATTTCCATACATCGAACGGACATAGCGTTGTCCAAATAGCTTTCGTTTTCCAATTAAATTGATTAAGTCGTAACGTAAAATTTAAATTATCCTCGCGTGTTCGTTCTAACATGTACCTATTCCCATATTGACCGAACACTTATTCCTCCAACATCTTATGACATAAGAAATATTCTTTTAACCATTATATTAGTTACACGAATCATCCATAATAAACATGAACCAACACTGAACTATACTTCTCATACTTACCGCGAACGTACCTTACCCCCTCTCATACAATCCACTGGTGAAATGGAGCGATAACGATCATCGCGAGTAACGACTAAAATTTCATTGAAACAAGAGTCTAAATAAAAATCGATCCGGATAATCCCAAACTCTGGGCCAGGCCCGCTTTAAATCGGTGCTTAGGTCGTATCGCAGGTTTATGGGCTTACACGGAATTCGCTTTCATGGCGTTCTTCTTTCCTCCAGCAGCCGCTCCCCGCCCCTCCGCTCTTACGAGCATCCGGTGGGAAATATACGGCCCCGGCCCTCGAAAATGTTTACGCGAATAGCTTGATCGCAAACACATAAAATAGCGTGACACGTTCGAGCGTACCGCAAGCGTTCGCCTGCCGGCGCGGATGCGCGATACCCCCCACGTAGTTTTGTTTATTTCATTTTGTTTGCGGAGCATCCGGATGTCCCGAATTTCGAGGCCCAATATGATCGTTAATATTGATCCCCCCTCCTAGTGACGTAGTAAAACGGCACGATACTAAGCGGCGCCTATCCACAATTACACGCGGCTCCTCGTACAATCCAACGTGTATATGTTCGTCAAACAGGCATTAATCTTTGTAGGTAAATCTGCGGGTGACACATGGCAGTTCGAGAAATAGAATTATTATTATCTGCGCTTGGTATGGCGATAGAGAGATGTGCATTAAGATTTATGGCGCGAATTACAATCTGCTCGCGATGCGGATCGTCGTTAGTCGTGGATCGCTTTGATGCACGGGAGGTAATTGGGAGAGTTCTTTGACGAGTTCCCTGCCGTGCAACGGAGGAGGCAGCAGCCACGATGGACTTATACGAGGTACTGTAGATTTATTTTCGTACGTCATTGAAATCTAGTAAATGTGAGTGTAAATCTAGTTTTCGAACGTGTCGCTGATATGTGAAACTGGGCTCTCAGTGGAAACTAGTTGCGTCATACGCGCGCCCCGCTGTTGACAAACGTGCTTAATTCTTTGTACAATTTTTGTAAAAGACAGTGGAAAAGGTTTGTGTAAACACGTGTTCTATTTGACTGTTTACCTGGGATAGTCCTCCGTAAATTTTGCCAATTTCACTTTGTAATTCAGTTTCTTACGCAAATTTCGTTACACTTTATCGATCGGTCTCTTTAAGTCTTCATTATACAAGCTTACTTATTGAGATACTCGTTGAGATATACTTATTATCCTATACATATACTTATTGAGATTTACAGAGCCAATGAAAATTGTCGCATTATAATCCACGCGCGATATGAATTACAGTTCCCGGCCGATAATCGTATCGCTTTTAATATCCAATGTACATCTAACTCAGATCCTTGAAATATATTGTTTTATGCGCCAATGTTGCAGTCGAACACCCAGCGCGAATCACAGTATAAGGTCATAATTGTTAGGTAACTTTGCTGCGTCGATTGCTTTATACAATAATGATATCATTAACGTTCTCTTGTTACATGTCATATTCATACATGGGTCCAACGGTACTGCGCTCATCGGATAAGCTCATCGAGTCGTGCATCATCGTTCCATCGTCACACTCGCATTCCGCATCCCAATGTCAACGCAAAGTGCGTAATTTTCGTAGGACATACGCGCGGCTAATCGATCGACGGTCCTTTTTAAACAAGTTTCACGGGCTCCCAGGAGTTTGTAAATCCGCGGTCATGCGCAATTACTTTTCCGGGGTATTGTCCGTAGCGCCATAAAACGGGGCGGCGTCCGGCGCTGGTGAAATGAAAGAAGGGTGAATATGGGGCCCGATGGAAAAGGGATTTCAATCAATACGTTTTGCAGAATGGAAGAAAGAAAAATTTACGGGTACGTAGATTATAATTGAATGGCAGAGGCGCATAGACGGATATGGAATCGTCGAGAACGGTGCAGGGTAATCCATCCATCCGAACTGCCATTCAACGAATGATAAACAAAGGGGCGATCAAAAGCTTGAAGCGCGATGAAAGAGTTTTGCCCATAGCCCCTTTTTTTTCCCGCCCCCCGGGCCGTGATCCGTTACAAGTGCTTATTTCTTTCACCTGGGAAAATAATGCGTCCCGCATGAATATATTCCCGTACGCTGTGTCCTTTATTATTTAAGAGGAACAAAGGTGGCGAGATAGCGATCGCGCTTATTGTCCCTTTGGATCGTTGCTTATCTCGCCTTTCAGAGTATCTCGCTTTGTTTTGCCCCGTGTATCGATTGTTCTGGCAATGTCAATACCGCTCGCCGTTTTGCTACTATTTATGAATATGATGTACGCACGTCCTGCCTTTCTTTCGACGAGGATTGGATTAAAAGAGATAGTAATCGTCTCTATTGTTCCTTTGGATCGTCGTTTACAGCCCCTTTGAGAGACTTTCTGCCCGTTTTATCCTAGGTATCGACTGCTCCGGTGACTTCGCTACTGTTTTACATCGTCGCTACTGTCGGGGAATACGACGCTCGTGGATCGCATATTTTTTAAGGAGATCTAAAATAAAAAAGAATAGTAACGGTCTTTATAATTTGCGCGTAATTATTATTATGTTTCATTCTACTTAAAAATATAATAATGGTACTGGGATTCTTTTCAAGCTTATGTTTCTGAATAAGACAGACAGGTATCATAAATATGTATGTAACTAATTATTAATAATTTGTATGTTTTCAAATACAGCAAACAGACATTATAATGCTTAAATTTATCTTTGGGCTTTCTGCGTAACAGTCTTACGATTTTACTCAGCTTGTATGAAAAATTAAAAGGATATTTTTGAAGCAAGGCATTTTAAATGACTAATTCTTCCCAGCTTCTCGTAATGTTCTGACCAATGAAATTTTGCGGAAATATGCGATATCTCCGGGGAAAAGAAATGTTGTACCCGGGGCAGAATAAAACTCCGCTGTGTCCCTTATTAAAATATCAGGGCTAAGAATTTCTGCCTTATACCGTCACCAGAGAAAATTTCTCGAGAAATGTGGACACATCTCAGGCTACTGGTGTAGCGGCCCCATCCATCTTTCAATCTGTTACTTTAATTCGAACCGTGATGAACTTTTATTTAAGAACTCAAGGTGACTATGGCAAGTTTTCTTATAAGATTTCACGAAATAGATGATCCATATCCATAAAGCGTAATATAATATCGCGCTCCTGTTCGACTTACTTAATCCTATTTAGGACACATCCATCCATCAGTGATATGTTATTATACGCGTTAATAATTTAATGTAAATTAATAATAATATAGACATATGCAATTTCAAAACCACCATTGAATGATTGGGGATATTCTTAAACTGCACTAAACATCACAAGCAACATCCTCGATACTCGTCGTTGGTTAAAGAATAATTTCCATTTCGCTTTTTGATCGGACATTTCAACCGTTTAGTTGAATATATGCTGGTGATGACGCAACTCTTCATGATAAAAATGTTGCGATATTCACAATGACTTCGCGAAGGAATAAAGAAAATATCCAGTATGTGTAATGATCAAAGAACTACTACACCTAAGCGATGAAATAATGAACCCAAAATCGGGTACTTTAGAAATTATGACATAGTAAACATTCGTCAGCCGTGTAAGCGGAACATCGATCAGGCAGGTTCTTAATGAGAAAATAATTACCCATGAATATCAAGGTGTCGCGATTGTAGCACAGGGAACACCACTTACCTAAAAATCGAAAGAGCAGAGATATGACTTCTCACGGTTAGTTTCCACGGTGCATTTATTTCTTAATACAGGCCACGATATAAGAACCGAGAGTGGCTCTCGTACTTCAAAGAACGAGCCACCTAATTAAAAGAGTATCAAGGTTCGTTATACCCGAAAGACCGAGGAATGAAAATCGTCATTTTTAAAGGCAGCAGAAACACACTATTTCATTGATATCACTATTTCTGGGCTGAATAAGTTTGTAAAGGATGTATAAAAGTTCCAACAAAAAATTCACGATCAAAGTATATTCTCATAATCGCCAGGAATAACAGCTGTAAAACTTTGGAAAATTTACTTAGAAATATTTGTTAAGTACAGTCATTGTACGTATAGTCTAGGATTATTGATTAGAAATTCAAAGTTTCTCCAAGGACACGATTGCACTTTTTTAATCCTGCGTACCTAAATATTATACGATTTAACCTTTTCCCACATTAAATAAAATTGGAAATCTCTTGACCTAAACTTGGAAATCACGTTCTTTTACGATCACTCTCAATATTTAAACACGAGTAATTTATACGAAATTAATTTTTTTTTATGGATATGTTATAAGTTCCTTACAAAGAAATAAAACTACTTGAAATTAAACCAGCTTAAACACCAATAGTCGAATTTCATCGAGTAACAAATTCAAAGTATCACCGAATACATAATTGATTTTAGGCAGAAAAAAATTGTAATCTTGAAATGTTACCACCGAGAGAAATGGCGAATAAAAAACCGAAAGAGTTTTTTTCTTTACACGATTTAGATATGATTAATTCTTTCATATAAACTTGCACTCTGCTTCCTATGGTTCAACGAGTTGCATGCGTTGAAAGTTTAGGAACTTTTCTTACGGTGAATTTTAGTTGAAAAAAGACATTGTCTCTTAGTTGCACGGAATGGCCTGCAGCCACGTAAAGTTTCGTCAAAATCAGAATTTTCGCACCGAGAAGCTTTCTGGTAAGTTCAAATCCCAGCCACGAACCGTGGATTTTTCCGCGGGATGCTCTACGCGCTTCGAATCCCACCTTAAACCACCGAGCGTAGGTCGAAAAGGAAATGCGCAAACCAACAGATCTATTCCGTAATCCCACATTCAAACTCCCCCTTTGAGGATTTAAGTTTCATCCAGAGTACGTAATGCCAAAACAGCAACTGCAAATAAATATTTAACCCTTTGCAACGCGAATTAATACCAAAGTCCCTTCTCTGTGCAATCCACATTGATTTTGATATATCGACATAAAATCACCGTACGATATACTTCTATTACGTATCATGTTAAAATAACTTATACTATCAGAGTAAAAGTAGTAACGCTTTGGAAATACACATAGAAAAAAATTCCGAAGAAAACGTATAATACCAACACGAAAAATATCGAAATATTGATCAATTGTTAGAAACATTTATGTCGAATTTGCTTAGAGCACATGAAATGTAGCCTGATATCTGTTCAAAATCCGCAAAAAAGTACAACTAAACTTCAGATCTATCACCATAATAAAATCATAAGTATTATCAAAGTGTTACAAAATGAAATTCTAAAACGTATCATCTGATAAACACCTAGAGTCAGTCCCAAAAATATTGATACACGGAGAAGGTTTAACTATTTATTAGTGTATCTGTATTATTCCTAAAACAATTATACCGCAGACTTCTTTTTCGTGGACCGCCAATTCGTATACAAACGAGAGAAAAATAGATCATAAGAGCGCGTGTTTCGAGAACGACAGGAAGGCGACGTAATAAAGAGGCTCAGATAGGGACGTAACGGCAAGAGCTATATAAGATGGCGAATTTGCCAGACGTAGACAAATCTTTGAGTCTTGCATCTTGTCTTTCTTAAACGTTGAGGTTACCCAACATATTTCCTATAAACGTTGATCGCTTGTATCAGTGTCTTATTCCTAATTTCACTTTCTTGATATTTTCTATCAACACGTGATAATAATCATAGTAAGTAAATCTATACACTTATATTAACCCTTTGCACTCGGCTGTCATTAACATAAAAGTTTATTAGTGATTATGGGTTATCAACTAATATCAGTGCAACTTTTTGAGAAATATAATACATGTTTCCGTGAAGTTTTCTATTCAAATGGCACAAGGAATTATATCAAAATATGGTACAATTACTAAGGTATATAAATAAAATATTAACGGGTTTTACGCCAAAAGAGCTCACGACAATCCTAGCGCTTATCTACGCCAGGTGAAAAGAGCGATTGAGATGCTTTGTAAAGGAAAAGTTGGTATGCAAGCATGCTTTGCACTGTATGGTGAGATTTATAAATATAAATAAACAAGCCTAAGACTGGAGGAAAAGACTTTGAAAGCTAAATTCGGTCCGATTTGAAACGTTAGACGTTACAAACAGATCTTTGCTCTAATAAGTAAGGAAATCAGAAAAGTGATATTCGTAAGTACCATTTTGTGATTTTTGAGAATCTAGAACACATCCATCCACATCTTCGTTAGACAATAGACTGAATAATATACTACATATTCCCAATGTGGGAGTAAGAAAACGAGACTGTGTTGTATATTCTGACAGAAAAACATCAGGTGGAAGGCGTCAAACAACGTATTACTGTGAAACGTGTAAAAATTAACATGCAGTGCGTATTGATGACTGCTTCAGTGTTTATCATGCTATACAAAATTATAAGACATGAATTCTGATTTTTTTTGCAGAATGTTCTTGTATGTTCACAAATTGAGATAAAACAAATATCATTACAATACCTTACTTGGTTCCAAAACAATACTATATAATATGTCCATTCCAGACTGTACGTTTTCGCAACAAAGTGGCTCCGAGTTGCTGGTAGATAACATCCGAAACAGCACGAAATGCAAAGGGTTAATACTCCCTCTGATCTCTTAGAGTTAAAATTCTATCGAAGACACCGACATTCGCTCGGAGGAAATGATTCAACCACAGTCCTGTGGTTCAAATAATTAAAGGGGGGAGAGGGGCGGATAAATAAATAGAATTAATATTAGGGAAATTTAAGAATTAAGATGGAGCAGAATCGTATATAAGAAAAAGGTGTAGACAAAAAATCGGACCATTGGATTATCGGTCTCGTCGACAGAACTTTAACTCCAGAAGATTAGATAGAGTATTAATATAAGTTTATAGATTTGCTGGCTATGATCATTATCGTGCATTATGACGCGTGTGTGTTCCTTATTGCTATATCTTCGTTGTTTTAATAATCCCGTTTACTGCTCTTCTTCATATAATTTCATAACCTTGTTACCATTAATAATATCCCCTACGTACATAACGCTGTAATACGAACAAATCTAATTCGCGTTCAATTACTCCGTGGAAAAAGTTCTGCAAGTCAGAGTGGACGAGCACGACGGCGGACGATTAAGTTGGAAAAGCCATCGTGGCGAAGTCAAAGGGATACTGACCACGAGTAACAGGTATTCCGTGGGGCGCGACATACGCGGCGGATGCAGTATTAATGCACCATGATGCGATAAGCACCGGAAACGGAAAGCAAAAGGAGTATGCCCGGCGCCCGGAAACTGGTACACGTACAAGTGGGCCTGCATGAATAATGCAGAGCGGCGCGGGAGACAACTCGTCTGCGTACGAAATCGGAAAAAGCTACGAGTGCGCCCCCTTTTCTTTCTCCTCCCCAACCCTTGCCAGGAGTGCGGCCGCCCCGGCGGTGACTACCGCGGCCTCTAATTGCATCTCGACGATTCAAGGGAGCAAAAATGGTATAATGATACTCGACGTTGCTCCTCTTTTCAAGTGCATCGAGCTCGCCCCTAACCCCTCTTCGCTCCTGGCGCCCAACGTTGCGACACCCCTCGAAATTGATCCTCCCTCCATCGACGCCGCGCTGGGATCTTCGAACTTCGTGGATTTCCAAAGTTTAATCCACCATGACCCCGCGGTTGCTTGGATGTAACTCTCGAATTTACGTGCTTTGGCTTAAGTCGACTGTCGTTTCTTTTGGATCGGTAGATTATCACGAGTCAAAAGACCACTCGTCGCTCCTTAATGGGGCTTTTGATTATATCCAAGCTCCTTCATTCTATTGGAGTATTTTCTGTTTAAGAAGATAAGAAGGTGAAATCGTGTAAAAAGGGATATTAGAGTACGATCCAAAGTCGCCCTACTCTGGGTTTGTGTCTTGCACGGAATTCGAAATGTCTGATGTGCGTAAAATAAATGATGAATATTGGATCGAGCGGTGTTTGAAGAAATTTCGCGCGACTCAAAAGTTTGGAGAACTCGAAGGTCTGAAGGGTCGAATGTGAATCCCATTAGAAACGAGTTTCTACGTTATGCAGAATAGGAAGAAGGAAAATTTAGTCGAAGTGAGCTCCCTCTCGTGTAGAATGGATCGAGTAGCAACTTCGAGTGACAACATGGCGGGGCAAATTCGCACTGACATTTTCTCTCCCCTTGGCATCGGCCCTGCGATCTTCGAACTTCGACAATTTTAAAGGTTAGGGGGACTTCGGAAAATCTTGAAACCTTGATAATGTTTAAAACGGCTCACTATCTTCGGAAGCTTAAAAGTCTGGAACTTTGAGAGGACTTTAGAAGAGACGGAAGGCAGATCAAATTTTTCTTGATCAACATCACAATTCGTCTTAACATAAAATAACTAAAATTGACATTTCAAGCTCTGACTTGCCATACAAAAATCCCCTTATATACAATAATGACATATTTGAAAAAATTTCACATCAATTTACGTTTCAAAGGCTATCAAAACATTCAACTGGTATTTACTTTATCTATCTGAAGAATAATAAATAAATGGAGATACTCGTGCATGAAAACATTAACCAAAATACTAAGTAGCAGTAATTAATCGTATCGTCGAAAAAATATGCAATCTCTTGTCTTTAAAGGTAATGTTATAGTACGTAAAACATAAAAATTTTGTTTGTGTCGCAGACCGAAAGTGAATGAAATTCCAGCGCCTGCAGGGATCAAATTTAGAGGGGCAAAACAGTATAATGATGCTTACCTTGACGCTGCACTTCATCCTGAGAGCATCTCGACGTGTACTTGTTACAGCGTCCAAGATCTTTTACCAAAATTGTGCTTCCACGGCTAATTGTACCACTTGTAGTCTGCACTCTTCCGTGACGATCGACTCGCTTTAATGAACGTTACAAAATATGATTCTCCTACTGCAAAATTCAGCATCGCAACACGTCGCAGAATATTTTATTCTTTCCGCCATGAAGGTTACCATAAAATTATTTTAAAGCACTTTGAAGGATTTATTAACTATGAGGGTATAAAAATCGGTTTAAAAAGCGTTGAAAACATTTTGAAGATCCATGAATATTTTGTTAGCCGCGTAAACATTTAATCTTGCATCGGTAATAACTGAAGTCTTTCAGCAAAAACGCTTCTAAAGAGTTTTCCAAATTCAAGAAGCGTACTGCGTATATGAAATTCACGAGGTGCACGAGTAATGATAACGAGATTTCGCGAGTGCAAAATAAACCATGTAAACGCCGTATTTCCATACGGCCCGAAACGAAACGTTTCGATCTGCGTGAATTCAATTTTAAGAAAAATACGTTCGAGATTTCGGCTCTGATACACGTACCCCCAGGAGTATAGTAATTCCTCGATTTACGCGGCACTTGTGTTCCT
This sequence comes from Ampulex compressa, assembly GCA_038496175.1. Taxonomy (NCBI): domain Eukaryota; kingdom Metazoa; phylum Arthropoda; class Insecta; order Hymenoptera; family Ampulicidae; genus Ampulex; species Ampulex compressa. The sequence continues at coordinate 10,256 of JBCFXI010000674.1, forward strand.
GAACACCATCACGTAAAGGTCAAATTATTTTTCTACAGTAATGTATGTATATTGGTAGGGTTCGCTTACAAGGACACACAAGATCCCTGGATATTCGATACGAGACGTGCCACTACTCGTTTATTAATTTCACTTGAATGCAAACACTGACATAAAGCATAATTCCGTTGTGGCAACAGCTTGTTAGAAATGCAGTTAAGAAACAGTCAATTTGTCTTCTGTAAAACACAATAAAGATTTTTAAGTGAATTGAGATACAGAGTAAGAGGGAAGGTATCAAGTATATTTCATGTTAATATAAAAAGTAGTAAAAAATTAAGATCCCGGACTTACCTGATTTACACTTATCGATAAGAGTAAAATTGTCTAATTAGCATAGGTCCAAAAAGAAACTCTTTTAATATAAAACGATAATTACTTACAAACATTCGATATCGTAGATAAATTTCAGACGGTTTGAAATTCAACACCATCGCTTAAAATCGGCATTAATGTGATATGTACGAATTTAGATATTTTTTCTAGAACACACTTAAAGACTAAGCTATTCGTTTCTAACAAAAAATATACAGTTTACAGGCATCACCAATTTCTGACTTACCCAAACAGACGTAACGAACTCGCTTGCAAAAACCAAAGACAAAAATCACAGGAATATCCATTCAAATACAATGTAATCGGATATCTACAGCCGCTTACGATAATCCCTTTACATTATACTCAACAATAACACAGCCGGATTTGTTCACTGGCTGCTATACATTACCTCGCGTCGGTGGATCAACACGCCTCCAACTGAAAAGGCCAAAAAAGACATTCCTGTCAGGGCAATTGGATGACTCGCGGAGCGAAAAAGCGCCATACACTTTGCAGAAACGATTCGAATTGCAACCGGGCATAAAGCAGCGCGCGGCCGTGGTTGCGAATGAATAAAAGAATGCGCGGGGTCATTACGTGTCGCTGCGCACCGTGATAACCGGGATTCCGCGGTATTTCCCGCGAGATCGTGAGTCCCCGCTATAATCACGATAAGCGATGTCCCCTGACTTAACGAGGAGCCGTGCAGCATCTAGAGCTATATAAATAGAGGCCAAATCTTAGCCTTCGCAGAACCACGAAAAAGTGACGCGCCATTCAGTGTCAGTACGCATTGGAAACATCGAAGCCATTATCAAGGCCACAGCCGACGACTTCGAGACAATTAGAGCTCCAAGAAGGTAACGTACAATACGCTTTAATACTTTGCTGGCAGATAAAATGATATGCCTGTATCACTCGACGATTGATTGTTTGATATCGACATATGACGCGGGAAGCCTGTTGCATCGCCACCTTTGATGTAAAGCTCTATTCCAAAAAGTGGAAAGGAAATCGAAGTGTCCTGTAATCGTTGCAAGGGACTTTGTTGGAGGAAACGAATTTTCTAGATCTCTTAATACGAAATCCAACGTCCTGAAATAATGTGTATCGATTAAAGGGATCGTGGAAATCGCAAATTGGTTCTGCAGACAGTATTATATTTGTACGAATCAATGCTAAATATATTGGCCGAGAAAGTTAGTGCAGTAATACATTTCCGTAAGGAAATTCAAGAAAGAGTTTGCTTTGAGGAAATACGCAGGAGAGAGTCCTCAGTGAGATTTAAAATTAAGCCACTCGTGAACTCGATCCCCGAGCTCCGCCAAGTTTGCCGTCGTGGGCTGGTTAATTTGTAATTGTGGCTCTAATGGAATGCGGTACCTGCTTTGGTACATCTAATACGATCTATGTTTCTATCCCGCAGAACGACGCCAACAAAATGAAAACACTGATGTTTATCGCGATCCTGCTTGCGGCAGTTTGCGGCATATTTGCATATGTTCCCCAGTTCCCGAGGCCACAAGGTTATCCCATCCCTACCTTCCCCGGGCATGGACCATTCAATCCAAGAGTTCGGTTGCCGCCTGCCTACCCGTGAGTATATTTTTTGTCGGACGAATCATATTTTAAAGCTACAAACGAGGTTCCAACGAATAGTCGTGCTGGCGTTTTCCTACCTACCGACCTCCCTTAAATATTTCGAAAAAGCACGGGAGCGAAAGCACGACGAGCCACGCCAACGTCGATCGAATCTTCGTAATCCATATCGAATTATTCGACGTTTTATACGTTCGTTACAAAGGACGTTGGCGTAGGTTTTTTTTTCTTGTTCTGCTCCTTTTTTGCTTTTGTTCGTCGGCTGCGAGCGCAGCTCGAATCGTGATTCTTGGCTGCGAAGCACTCGATCGACATGATCGCGTGAGGTATGTCTAATAGTAATGCAAGTGCTGTTTAGATTGTGTTGTAATGATCGATCGATATATCGTTATACGTACGTACTTTGCTGATCAATGTTAGGATGTATTTATTTAGATAGAGAGATCAGTTTTTATTTAACATTCGGCGTTACCTATTAATGCTGTTTTTGGGTACAAGATATTTAATAAGTCATTTGTGATTGATACGTTTGACGGTAATATAGATACCAACATTAGTTAGAACGGCGTTCCAATTTCACTTGAACCGATGATCGATACTCCGAATATCCGATGGTCCCTCGGTTTGATACTCGATATAAGCTGCTAAGCTCAACCCATCCATGCGTGCAATAACATAAATACATAGCTAGCATAGAAATACAATTATACGCACAATTCAGTTACATCCGACAAAAACATCAAAAGCTTCTGCCATCAGAAAGTACCGTCTTTTTACGATATTAGCCATAAAAAAATAAAATTCCAAAAGACAGAATTTTAAATCGAAATTTCTACGATTTACTTTTACGCGTGTTAGAAAATCAAATAGGCCAATCGTCAATCCTTCTCTCGTATAAAATCCGATAACCGAGGGCGAAAGCAGCTTGAAATCTAACAATCCACCGGGTATCCCAAAGCCGCTGCAAGGCCGAATCGAGGATTTTATGAGCATTCAGCGCGAAAATTCCGAAATCGGGGGTAAACGGTGCGCGGTTGAAGAACAATCCGGGCGGCTCTTTGCGATCAAAGGGCCGAAAGCTTCGAGAGTGGGCGCAAATTCGCGGCTTATCCTTTTTTCCACCCGTCGAAAAGGCCGGTGCGTCTCGACGATCAATTCTTCGATGTCGAGGGCATTATCCGCCGTTTATTTTCCATGCTCGGCTCGGATAATCCTGTTGCGACACTGCGCGTATGAATATGTTTGTACGGAACTTCGAACGAGCGTGTCGACACGAGTCAAAGCCATTGGCTTTTCCCCCCCGACAAAGTCAGAGCGGCGTTCAAACCGTTCGATCGAAACGAGGACACCGAGTTACGTGCGCGGCGATGGCTTTTCCAACCGCGGGGCTAAATGGTTAAAAGAGACCGTCCGCAGCTGAAACAGGCAGAAGGAATCGGTACGTGGCTGAAATTGTACCGTAACCTTTGTGCGTCGCGATTTATTAGGACGATATGATGGAGGTTGGAAGTTGGGGTGTGATTAAAATTTGTGGCCCAAGTCTGTAACTATGTGGGCATATCATTATTAACCCTCTCACAGTGTGGTAAAATTACGAATTCTGGTCCAAAGAATATCTAGTTTTTTTATGGTCGAAAATACTTCGGCATGTAATAAAAGATGTAAAGAGAAAGTACGTGTTTTGTCTTGCATTCTCGGATAAAGTTGAACTGTCATGATGCTCTGCTCGTGACTGTCACAGGATGAACTGTTTGATACTCGATGTTCTGCCCGTGACCGTCGCAGGATAAATTGTTAATGGGTTAAAGAATATTCAAATAACATGGAAGAAGGCGAATGATGCAAATGCATGCTGAACAATGATTATAGATATTTTTTTTCGAAATATGTCTCGTGCTTTGACGGCAAGGTACATTCATGAAACATATGGATAACTGTTAAATAGAAATGTAAACTAATGATCGAAAAAATGATGGTGTATAATTGTCGTCTTTTACAGCCCGAGAATGAACTGAAATGGATGAAAACAACACGTTATACATCCAAGGACACAGCATGGAGTACATTCCTAATCAACCTGCCACGGACCGTCATAGATATTAATCGAACTGACTACATGCTCAGATTTCTATATAAATGTAATTTTTAAATTATTGACTAAACGTATAAACATACTATTCGTCGTTTTTTCCCCTAAAATGCACTCCTATTGATATATCCATTTTCCCAAACATATATCACAGCAACCATTAATCCGCAATCATTGTGTACACCGATATCATAACCACGCAAGAAAAAATAAGCATCTGATAAAACACAGAAATACTCGTGAAACGAAGTAAAATTTAATGTACATCAAAAAAAAAAAGGAAACGGAAAACAAAAATAAAATCATCGATTCTTCATACGTTTCACATGGTTTTGCAACATATCATATTACAAAAGTACCATCAAAAACGATGATTAACGTAAAGTTCAAGGGCCGTCGTTTATGTTGACGCAAAAGCGTGTACGTGCGTATACATTTGGTACACGCGTTTTGTACAGAATGCGGACGGAAATACTTTTGAGGGTCGTTGCCAGAGCAAGTGGTTAATGGAATACCGCCCGTATTATGCCGCGCTACTTGCGCCAGTAATTTATTTTTAATCCTCGCAATCCCACGAAACCTTCGCGTATAACCGATCACGTAAAACAATCAGCGATGAAAGGAGCCGAGAGGAAGGGGCTGCGACTCGATGGGGCGTTCGAAGCCCGATCTGAAATACATTTTCCACCCCGGAGGGCAATGTTTCAATTAAATCTTCAATCGGATGGAAAAGTGATGTAAGTGGGCGTAAGCTGCGTTAATGGAAAATGACTTTTCTGATTTACGTCGCAATGGAAAATACGATAAGAAACCAACACCTGCGTTTCGCCCAATCAATGTGTAAATCGGGTTATAACGCGATTGATCGTCCGCGTTATATAATGTTTCAATGAAGCATTAATATCAGAGATGGTTTTCAAAAGCGTTATTTCGTAAAATTCAGGGAGTTATATGCCCTTTAACGATAGGATATTCAGTTCATCAAACAAATCCGCACCAGGCAATGTAATTTTATTATATGTAAAAAACGCAAAAACATGTGAAAAATGATCACATCATCAAAAACTAATAAAACAATTTTGTATAATGTCTATTTGACAATTCAGCCAACTATTCGTAACCGAGACTATTTTGAAATCGACTGTCACTTTTAAACTTAAAATTTTTAAACTCACATTCTGGGTCGCAGTATTCCTATATACGTACGTAGCTCTGCCACCTAAATATTCATTTTTATTCGCGCTTCTTCTGCCGTTCGGATGAATTTGAAAAAAAGAAAAGAGCAAATCGACCATACAAACGAATTGTTCGCGGGCAATGTTTTTAACGTTTGAAAAGACAATGCTCGCACATCACCTGTAACGAGACCATACGCGGCGTTCGGCGAGGACTATGTGAAATAACGTCATGAAACCGCATAATAGACGTACATTGCCTCCGTGAAATGTATAGAAGCATTACCCGCATGAAACCGTGTGAATTTAACATAGGATTTTGCTCCTTGTTAATCCACCGCTCCAGCCAATATTTCTTCTCTCATATGGTACCGGATACTGGAATACTTGAAACATTATTAGTATCGAGAAAAAATAATAAGTTATTTAAATGTATACCATCTCATTGATTATGTATTCGTCCACACTTTACGATAACTATGGAAACAAACCTTATTGTATATCCGATCCAATTGTGCTTCCTTTAATACATGCCTAACATTAAATCTAGCAAAGCGGCCAAGATGACTTAAAAGTCGATTTTTAGAAAAATGTCTGCACTTTGTAACAGTGCATTTTTTGAGGTATTTCACGATTCTACCGTAGAATCATTCTATTGATCTATCGATATCTCTTCTGAATAACCTTGTCCTTTAAGGATATACGTGGTATAGATAAATATATCCAAAAAGTGCCATTTAGGTTTAGTATTAATAAAAGTTGCAGTATATATGGTAATGATACTTGTGGTATAACGAAATGATAATTAAGATTATATATCCTAGAAGCCACTGTTCAATAGCCTTCCAAACTACTGCAGCTTATGTGTCATGTAAAATACATTTTGGGAACTTCCCACTTGAACTTGAACCTCCCAAAAATAACATTCACTTGAGTTTCATCAGAGTCAATCGCAAAAACACATTTCGCAATGCTCATTCGCAAACTCGGTCCTTTCTATCCATCAATACGCTTTGCAGAATTTCTCCTGCGCTTCCAATTGTCCGTTTGGAAAACGGCGTGGAAACATCCTCAGGCCTAACATCCCGCGGCGGTTATTGACGAGTATCGCGATTAGGGCGACACCAGCTAATCCTCGAAGCCGGCAAGAAAGCGCGCCTAACCAACCGTGCCAAGTCTCGCGGCCGGCGGCGGAATGCAAATGGTGAATTTGGCGAGATCTTTCTTTGTAATGAACACAGCCACGTTAGACGTCGGTGCTTTCGCCCTGGCTCCTCTGCATTTTACAGAGTTCCTACGCTAATGCGATAAGAGAGCAGTCTCGGCCGGGCACGCCCGTAACTTAAATTGCCCGCTTCTTCGTCCTCGCTAATGGGGGACGATACTTAAAGCGGAACAATCGCCGCGCGGCAATCACTTTTATTTCGCCCCCCTCGCCCCCTCAGCCCTCCAGCTGCCCTCGCCAAACCCCGTGCGCCTTAGTGTCAGTCCCTTCTTGTCGCTGGGCTTTGCGGTGTAATTTACATAGGTGCAATTTACGTTTAACAACTAGGTGGTCCTTCCTCTCCAAGGCCAATACCAACCACTAATTAGAAAATAACTGTATTGCATGAAGAAAGTACATTATTTATTGTGAACCAATTGTATTGGTTGTATTGGATATCGAGCTTCTCGAATCGGTTATTTTTTTTTCTTTTTAGCTGATGTGGACCACGGAAATGTGGTCGAAACGTCGTTTTCCCAAGCGATGAGAGGCTCTTATTTTGCATAACGGTTTTATGAAAGTTATTTACATACCTTCGTGTCAAGGGTGCCACAATGCAAGGGATTAAATCTGACGCAGAGTAAATTGAAGCGATCGATGGATATCGATTTCGATGAAGGAAGTTTCGGATACGATGGGTCATTCAACCCCACGTTAAGTTGATATATATATATTTTTTTTCACGTCAAATATTTTCTTCATGAAGCCGTCGTGATAAGTGTGATGTGATAAATGTGTTGCGACGGTCACATGTGAGATTATTTCCGTCTTTGATAAGCATCCAATGATTTTTTGTTATCTTTTTAATATATAATCATATTAAGTACTTGATACTTTTCTATAATTTTAGTAACTTGTAACAAGTATGTAAAGGTACTTACAATGAGTCGAATATCGAATGAAAAAGACAAAATATGATGTATTATGCAATGTTGCAAGGCTTCGTCTGAAAAATTGCAAGTTTTTCTGACGTAATGTGTATAGTTTATAACACATTGATGTAAAGGATAATAATGTTTATTATCATAAATTAAAATGTCTTTATTTTGTCAAGGAAGAGATCTGAGTTTTGTTAAGATTATGCATTACAAACTTATGATAATTGGTTTAGGGTTAAACTTGATTTTCATGCAAATTCCACAAAATTTCCAAAGACCGAGATTCTAGAAATCTACCCAGTTCTAATCTCGTTAAGCTTGCCGAAATTTAGGACCGCGGATTTCTGGTTTATAGCTACAGAAACTTTCGACGTCGGATTTAGGAATGTTATGCTATTGTTTCACGTCACGCCGAAAAATAATATACTCAATATTCATCGCGATGCGTATAATATATACCGTATAAACATAAATATCGGTCAAAGTTTTGTTCTGTGTGTATTGTTGGGCATATTCCTACCCCGACGACCGGCCAAAGAAAACACTGCAACCTTAGGCCTTTGATATCGTCAGATATAAACCTCTGCTTCCTTTCCATAGACAGAAGATATCAATAGGAATCACAGAGGGTTCTGGAAGAACATGACGGTCCTTAATTATATTGAGGTTATTCGCTTATTGTAGTTTCACTTATCGATCGGTTGTTCCAGAGTCGAGATTATTCTTCATTAACAAACACACTACGCTTCTCCCTGCTAAAATATATTAAATTGAACAAAATTAAACCGATATAGATTTCTATAAATATAGAAAAAAAGCATGTTTTTTAATATGTAGGTTCTAAGGAAGCGTTTATAATCATTGATTTTCCTGTTCTAATTTCGTAATTTATGCAAAACGCAAAATGGGTATACACCCAATTTTGTTTTTACACAAACTTATTTTATTTGATGTTATTTTAAGCAACGTGAATTAGAAAGAAATTGTATTCTCTTTTTACTTATTTTGATTTAACCATTTAATTAAATTAAATGATTAAATTAACTGAGCAATACAAATTTTACTTTACTTTTGTTTTCATAACTTCAACTTATGTTCCTAATGAGAAACGTCCCAGCTCGTTTCAACATGCTCTGAAATCACTAATGTCTTCTTACAGAGAATTATACAATGTCCTAGTCAAATCACAAACAAAACGATTAATTACTGAATTCGTTCTTAAATTCTCTGAAACATCAGCACCATAGAGGCCTAGCCCTATTTTTGTTTAAGAAATTACAAAAAGAATTTTACCAAATGCGCACAAAGACGATAAGCAAGAAATTTCTAGTAATAGTCATATCGCAATCTTACGCAAACGTATGCGTTCATTGCCAGAAAGTGACAACGAATAAAATGTTTTTATGTGTAACTCATATTATGTTGCTTAATTTTTGTGTTCATGAATTAAAGACATGTTTTTTTTCCTTTCAAACAATAATTTACTTTATGTCATACATGTACCATCTTTATAAAATAAAATGTTTACGATCCTAATATGAAAACTCATGGTTTATTGCATTATTTTTGCTGATTTCTTAGGATTGGAACAATCTTCTATTTCTCCATAGCTGCGATATGTGTTTTTACATGAATTTTTTTTAAACGTATCCTTCGAGAACGTATTTAACATATAAAACAGAATTAGCTGCACTAAGAATTATATAATAAATATATTTTATTCGATTATTTGGATATGAAATTTCAAGATTATATGGACATAAAATTTACGAGTCGTCATTGAGCTTCTGCTTAAAAGGAATTTTTATACTCGAACAGGGTTTCATAAACCGCGATCTTCCACAAGGTGACATTCCTCGGTCATATTTTAACATTCGCTATAAAACAGAACGAGCCGTTAACGATCGTAACCTTAACTTCCATTTTGCAGCGCAGTTGTTAACCCAATTCAACGGTACCCTTCTTGCTGATATTGATTTTCCAACAGCGACTATTGTTCACCTTTTTTTTTTAATATTTCACTCTCCAACTCCTTGAAACAATTACATACGAAACACCAGCGCTCTACATTTGCTAAATTTCCTTCCCCTTTAAAATTCCATGCAGTTTCATATTTCATAATATTTACTGATACTCTTGAGTTGAAGCTCGATGATAATTGATAATTACAATTTTCTCCCTATTCTCCATTAATCCTTCGTGTTAGCGAACAAAAATAAAAAGTGTTTAAAGGATATTCCTGCCCAAAGGGATTTATTAAAAAAAGTTTCCTCGTAAAAGGCCGATAGTTATGGCTGATAAGAGCATTGAGATTTTCCATAGTTCGAGGCCTGCTACATTCTATAACTATATTTTAAAGGCTATAATCGTTAGCGCGATAAACGTTAGCATAAACAAGGCGCGCCTTTGGCCCCAAGGCGTAAGATATTCCTACGTTCCTGGTTCCAGAGGTTTCTCATTGCAGATAAGATAGCCGCCTAGTATAGGTAATAATCCAACCTGGAACATGCTGTCTTTTATTCAAGATTCGAGCAATAAGGGTAAGAGCGGTGCGTATGTCGGTCACTCAGAAAACCTAAGCGTTTTCTCCGTCGATACACAATCTAAAATAAAAGCTTTAGTTTCCGATACGGGAAAATTTCACTGCCTGTCCTGCCATGCGTTTCCAAAACCCGCCCTGAAATCTCTTACTATAAAGTACAAACGAATCTAATAAAATATCGAATGTAACGCTATCGTGAATAACTGCACTTTTATTAAACACTTAGAAATATTGCTGTATAATTGATACAAAGAGAAATCTGTCTTTAAATCATAACTAACGCAACGATTTTTGAAGACAAAGGTATAATTCTAATTAGATTATCAAGATGAAACAGAAATTGTTATTTAAATAAGCTGTTTCATTTCTTGCAAGCTATCTTGCAACATGAACGGGTCCTGGTACGCAACAAAGAACTTTTTGCAACTACAAAACAATCATAACGCGCAAGCACCAAATTTATTCAGACCAAATAGTCAGTAGTAGAATTCACGGAACGTAATCCTTACCCCATAACGCGCGTAAAGGAAATTTATCAGGCACCTATAGGCGTTCGTACCTCGCGATAAGCTCCCGTGTCGGGCGTCCGCAAAAGCCAATATCGATTCTCCGCTTTCACTACGAATCGCCAACTCCGGTACTGCCATCGGAAAACGTTACTTTATTACGATATTATGAATGAGCCAAACTTGTAGCAGCTCCATTTGGGATCGGGACAAGCAGCGATCTTTACACCGCAAACGGGAAAATCTTCGCAGACTGCGAGGCAGCGGGAAGGGTCGTTTATAGTCTGGCACTTCTACGGAATCCCTAGGAAGTGTAACGTGGAAAGTGAGACGACGTGGCGACTTTAACCTCTTAGCTACGGTACCACACTATAGCTGCTTTTGTTCAACACATCGATGTGACCAATACAAGACTATAGTCGTTTTTGTGCAACGCATAGATGTGATCACTATGCAACTATAGTGCTTTTGTGCAACACATTGATGCGACCTGCATGCCACTTTAATGACTTTTGTACAACACATCGAATGTAAACGGGACGCTATTACCTTGGCTTTTGCGCATCCATCTCAGCTATAGTGACTTTCGTGCACTGCATCGTTTTGAGCAGTACGACAGTACAGTGGCTCTGCGACGTGAACTCTGCGTCGTACCTTGGTTTAAGAGATGGAGTGTTCCAAAATTTGCGTAAGAAGTCGTTTCAATAGAAAACACAGGTTAAAAATAGAATATAGTAAACTTTCTATCTATTTATATAGTATATAGTATAGGGTTATATATGGAATAACATATCGGGTAAATGGCCTCGAGGACTTTGCTGGTACATACGCAATCTTTTGTTGAAATTTTCAAAGCTCGCGCGACATTTACTACTCCGCACAAAAGTACAAAATCATATCATTGATTATTAACGCGTACCTATCCACGTTATTTTATTATATCTCTTCCCAACTCATTATATACAAAATGCATAAAGAAACGATTATTTATTCATCTCTAACTACATTGCAATATAATATCAAACTGAAAAGCAGCAACAGGCGGGAATCACGGTGTTACATTGCACGCGATCCGCTTTGATACTGCCACGCAGAGAGACACATCCCCGTGGAAAGTCCAGTGGTAGCTAAGAGGTTAACGAGGCGGTAGGAGAAATTGCTCAGGGAAATATCTTGGCTACCCAGCCAGATACCATTCCTCTATTTCGTATCAAAGAGTAAACGACTTCGGTCCAGCCGTCCTCTATTTCATGTCCGAGTAAAAGTTTCGGTTCCGTAGCGCCGGCCAGGACCCTTCGTCCGCAGGAAGACCGACCCTAAAAGATACGACCGAATGGTCACGGATTTTTGCGAATTTCTTAGGCATTGTGCCGGCCTTTTTGATCCGACGATATTGAGATTTGAACCTTCGACGCGCTGAGTGGCGAGAAAGCCGACTCATAAAATCGATGCTGCTTACAGGGGGCTCGGTGGTCTTCTTATCGGATTAGAGGCCATTGAAGAATAGCAAGGTGGTAGATTACGCGTGAGTAATCGTGTCATCTTGATCGTAACAGCGTACCGAGCAGGCCTTCTTTTAATACTGCAATTAGGATATCGTGTGAACGATTGATGGAATCGATAACATGGACTGCGAAATTATTTACCAACGATACGTACATTTCCCGGAATATGGATAAATTGATGTTTACGATCTCACTGTAATGTTCGTGATTCTGATTTTTTTTTCATCCACGATTAACACTGGAACTACCGGCCACTTTCGGAGCATATTTAGAACACCATGTGCATCTTTAATCACTTGTGCTATAAAGACGCGCCACGCACGTCGAGATGCTCTTGTTCTAAAATCGCTGGTGACGTATACGCTACATCGGTAGGCATTTATCGCGGAAATAAAAATAATGTGCACGACACGTCGGCTAACAATTATTAGATCGTTTGTCGAATTACCGTTCCAAAGTGCATGGCGTTGCATAGAGTCATCGATATCTGCAGGACTGCACTCGCAGACGCGTGTTATACTGTAGCGCACGACGCGCGCAACCGCGGCACACGCGTGAGTTTGTGGGTAGCGCAAGTGGTTCAAGAAAAGGGAGAGTAAAAGGAAATTGTAGCAAATCAATATAATAATCTAAATACTACACGAATATCATATAGAATCTCACAAAATGCATCGTTATAATTACTATGATTTTTTAAAGAAACGACTGACCAGTCATTTTGACTGCTTCCGAAGTTCTAATGTTAAAATAAATCTTACCTACTTAACGATGAATTATTTCACTATAAGCTCGCTACCAAGCGTTGCACCGAAGTGCTTTTTAGCGACGAAGGGAAAACAGACGTTTGGTCTAGACTCCATTATTGACCTTCCTTGGCAAACACGCATTTGCATAAAATCCACAGCCACCAATAGCGGTGAATAGGCCGCTCTCGGATAATACAATTATCACGCTCATTCTCCGGACTTCCATCGGGATTCCATTTCTCCTCCGACTCCCACGAAAAACGCAAGATCCACAGTCTATTAGACGAGCCAGTATTAATGTGCTTTTTGGGCAAGACAATTTATTACCTCGAATTTTCTTCGCCCATTCAATTTTTACCTCTTGCGGATAGTGGTATCTGCTGGACCGTATTTTTCAATCGCATGCCGTTACGGGCTGGTCCACAACGATCACCCCGTTTCTCTTATTCGACAAGCGCGCGGCGATAAAGTACGCGAGTACGGAAACTCGCAGGGGGGGTCCATTATTCAGGTGTAAACATAAGTCGCTTATTGCGCCGGCCCAGCTTATTATCCGATGTATTGGCTGAGTTAATAAATTGGTCGGATTACCCAAGTCGACCCAGATTCTCATCAAATAACAGTCCCCAATATTACACAAGCGAATCGGCTATTGGCCAGTTTCAGATCCGGATGGCAATTTACCGAGTTCGGAAGAAACGGTCCCCGAGGAGTGATGCACCTAGTTTCGGCCCCGCGGTTCCGCGAAATTCTCCAGCCACATCGAACTCACGACCCTTAACCGTCTGGCGAAAATACGCCCCCAGTTCGTGTCTCGATGAAATATCACTCCTCGTTCGACTCTTCACATTGACCATAAAGATCGCTTAGTTCTAAACTTGCCATTTTAAACACCGGTTTTCCATCGATCAGACTGAATTGTATATGATATATTAACCCTTTCCAGCCCAATGATGCCATTTGGCATCATCCGTATAATCAGCTTCTACTAATCAAGTACTTCTAAATTGCTTTTCTTCAAAAATTAATTTTCTTATTACAGAATAATGATTTGGGCTGCAAAGGGTGAACAGTCTATATACTCATGTCATTTTAAAATCACATATCGATATAGTACATCGATATCTCGCTGATCAATGTAATTACATCACCACTAACTGGCGTATACATCTTATCGTACCATATATCACCTCCTCGGTAACCACCAACATTCTTACCCACGATTAGCAACTCCAATTCAAAAACATCAAAGTAAATACGTATCCAAGTTATCCGCGGATAGTGACTGTAAAAAGTATCCTCCGAGGAACTTCGGTCTATAGAGGATTAAATAAAACAGCCACTACTTTAGTTCATAACTTTACCCTTAAAAAACATCGCCTCCATCGACGATCCTTCCAGCAAGATCGACGTGGCCCAACCTTTGATCCCCTCGATCTCGATTTAATCGAAAAGTACATCCGTCTCCTTCTCCCTCGAGGGCGGGAGTAAGAAGACTTCCTGCTACACGATCGTCGTGAATTCCCAGGAAAACCGATCGTCCATGTCGGCGGAAGCCTGGCTGATCGGCTACGAGGGAGGGGGAAAAAAGCCTCGTGGAGGTTGCCGGTATATCGGTTTGTTACCTATACACAACCATCTCGACTCGAGATATTTTATGGAGCTGCTGGGTGGTAATGAAGGTGTTTACATGCGGGCAAGAAGGCGTCTCGCCGGGCCGTAGGTAATTAGGACGGCCCCGTCTACCTACGCGATAGGCATTGCCCTAGGTAAATGCAGCCGTAGGAGCACACTCGTTATTTCGGTGCCTCCACTTCTGCAATGTACCGGCGTAATTAGCGTTATCTGATTCGCGGACAAAGAATGGGGGGAGGGCGGGTGGAGGTAACTCGTTTATGGGGCCGTGGACGGTGCTCGATGGGCGAAAAGCCTGGAAGAGATCGGGAAACCGGGACAAGGAGGGACGCGTCAAATCGGAGCCTCGCGTAATAGCAGGATTATCATGCATCGATATTATCATCGACGAGCGCATCTGCGCGACTCTCAGCCTTGTTTCCTTACGAGACATCGTTACGCTCTTCAAAATTACGCGGTTTTCCTTTGACGATTAGCGCTTTTGTTATCTGCTTTGCGGAGATCGTAGATGGCGGATTGATTGGAGTAAGATTGTGTCCTGTATAAGGGGATTTATAAGTTGCGCGATGTTGGCCCAAAAACTTCTTTCGTGTTGTAAGGATATAATATATGTTGTAAAATGATGTTGGTAAATATATGGTTTATTGAAAAGGTTGAAATATATACAGATTGTACATATTAAATTAATATATATATAATATCGTTGACAGACGAGAGTTGTGGTTTAGTATAGAACTAGTCGTCGTACTTCTTAGCTTTCCACCAAATTCTCTAATAAACAGTCTACTCGCAGAACTGTACATCTGGCAAACTGGTCTGCTAGACTGCTCACACCTCGTAGTGACCTAGACAGTGCCCTAGTCACGCATTTTCCCATCCTCAGACACACGCACACACTTTCATGCGTTCGAGAGCCTAGCACACTCGAAACTCCTATGCGCCTTGTATACATTATCTTACGGCGAACGACGCGGCTGTCCGCCTCTAAGGCTGCGTTATTACGATAGATTATTTCTATTCCGAGCAGAAACAATTTGAACACCATTGAAAATTCTCGCGCACCACATATGTACACGACTTTTTTGTTTTATATTATTTTTTTATTGACTTATGTATACTGGTAGAGAACAACTGGAGATAAGGACTACGATATTTGGTAGATTGGGTCTCATATTTGTACAAACATTCGCAGATAAAACAGCTGCGTGCGGGTAGGGGAAGATACTTTTGAGACAACATAATTTAAACTCGCGTTATAGGAAATCGTGTTATTCCGGGATTTTTCTCGTATAACGCGGAAGATCTGAAACATGTGTCTGAAATGATTATCGCTATGCCAACTTTTATTTGATCAGATAAGAGAGTGTTTTAGAGATAAGTATCATACAGACGCCGCCAATTACAAAAAAAAAACATGAATGTGTGTAAAAACTAATTTATTTCATTGGAGTTCAATGAAAACTTAATCGAAAAAATCGATAAGGATGATGCACACAATTTAATACTGAACTAGAACAGATGTAATATTTAAATGCAGGTAATGATTATGTCTAATTATTTAGCGCACTGTAGCAGGGAACGCGTTATATGAGAACTGCTTGCAATATTTTGGACGTGTTCTTTTTATCCATCAGTTTGTACGGAAAATTAATCCTAATTAAATCGTGTAATTTATTGACCGTTATATATAAGCATCCGCGGATACACCTGCCTGTGTCCCACCTCGATTCCATGACAGAAATCCGATAGCCTTTGAATCGATGATGGCTTAAATTCTGATGCAACTTCCCTGAAGCATACAGCAATTTTTATTCAATTGTGCGTTCGTTTGATCTGTCCCGATACTTCGCTTCTTTGAAGTTACGGAGAAAACTGAACCAAAATTCATGGACTACTGTACGTTGTGTCATATATCGAATGTTATATATAAAGCGTGTGTTTAGATTCGTAGTATTATCAAACGATTACTGTTTTACCTTTTAGTTTTTAAACTTAATCACTTGTACCAGATTGATGTGATTTGTATTTAAAAAAAAAACGTACATATTGCTTTTTCTTTGGAAGATTGTCTACGATGTAATCAGCAGATAATTTTACGTAGAACGTAGCGAATGCAACAGAAATATGCAGGGCACCTTTCAGTAAATGAAAACGTATATTACGAGGAACTCATATAGTTTCTAACCACCTAATTAAGTCTGAACGTGTGCGGCGCTTCTGACTCTGCGTATGTGTAATCGATATTCCATTACCCGCCATATACACCGCTGCGTACTACATGGTGCCTACCGAGCTATTCCGCGGTACCTTGCGCGCCAAATGGTGCAGATTTTAACGTCTTGCACGCGAGGATGATTCGTCACAGAGTACTTGAAGAAAACATCAAACGGCTGCTTCGTTAGCTGTGTCCTCAATCCAAGGAAACCATCCTTTGGCACGATTCTCGTTTACTATTGCGTTCACTGCGTTTATGCAAGGATAGTAATAAAAGGCATCCCGAATTTCCTTTCCAAAAGAGATACACCTATATTAACATGATATTATTAAAGAACCGGATTGAAATGTTGTTTAAATATTACTGACAAATATGACTAAATAGCTACTTGCGATGAACCATACTGGTAGAGCTAAAATGTTTAGGATCCGTGTTTAACGGTCTTAAAACTCATGAAGTGGTCATACAAAAGGGTCGAATTATGGAATAAACTAATTAAAGCTTACGTCAGAGCGTTATTGATTTTAACTGCATTCTATATTTCGAAAATCTAGAGATACAGTAGATTCATACACTGATTATGAAATACTGTAATTACATGCAATGTGCAAACGGGACCAGAAGTTTATTAAACTTCCTTTCCTTCTTATCGAAATTCACTTACGTCAGCACACCGTTCCAACACCGATGCTTCCGTTATACCGATGAGACGTAGAAGCAAGGACGATCACATTCTGGAAGCTTGTCTTCCACAAACAAAAGCGGTCGGAGATTCTGAGTGGAGCGTTTTTTTCACGAACTTTACTCAAAGTAATTTCATTCTGATCCGTGATCTTGAAGTCAAATAAAGTACCTAAGTGGTGGTTCAAGCTGGGTACGGTCAACAAGGAATATTCAAACTCGAAAGGAGGAATCCTGAGGATCTACCGCTACGTGCCATTCGATTACCTCGAATACATTGCACGGTGAAAAAATAAGAGGGACGAAGCAATCGTCGTGCCACCTTATCGTATTGGATACATTTCCAACACAAAGCTATGAAAAAAGAAACTCTCTTATAAGCTTAAAACAGTATTTATTATGTAACAATATGCACGTTACAGTTCTTTTTTTTTCTCTCAGAATTCTGCATTTTGCTCGTAACGCTTTACACCGATCCACGACTCGCGTGTTCACGTAGTGCGTTAACTATCAAAGCCTTGCTGATAACATGTTGCAAGATATCATACAAAGTGCAAATCTTGATATTATTGAGAATTGCTGTTGCATAACATACGATGGATGAGTATCTTCTGAGTGTAGGTGTAAGTACTTTGTTGCCCAAAGTCCGTTAGGTGTGTCGTTGCTCATAATCCGTTTAAATCCATTAAGTCCAGAACGAAGGTGCTGAATCGGGACGTCCTTAATTAAGCTCACCATTGCCTTGGCCTCTGCTTAGGGTTGAAAGGACCTTGTCCAGGGAACGTCGGGAATTTTGGCTGCTTGGGATGAGGAACGCGAACGGGTGGTTTGTACGCGAAAACAGCCATCGCCGACAGCAACAGGGTGAACAGAAACAGGGCGAAATTCATATTGGATGTGTGTCTGAAAAATAAAATACAATATCTATGATATAAATGACCAAAAAAAAAAAAATAAAGAAGGATAATGAACCATCAATATCGCGACATTGTTTGTCCACGTCCTTTTGAATTTTTATCCAATTGTCCTAGATTGCCACGACCACGAGCGATATTCGCAAAAGTAGGTGTATATGATAATTATAACGAATATTATTATCAACCGATACACAACTAGATTAGTATAAAGTAAAATTTTGATTTAATGTGGTATATACGCATCATTAATTCCCTTAAATCTGCAAATGTGAGTATTTGATATTTATCACAATAATACATTACGCGTGCAACTATTATTCGATCGTTAGTAACCAATCCAATACGAACCAATCGCAAGTTAAACCAAATAATTCTAGTTTAAATCGATTTTTTAAATTCATGTGCCAAGGACTCTATATTTAAATAATGACCTGCTATATTAAACACAAATTTCGTTAACAATTAGCCTTAATGTCGCTAAGCGACAAGAATTGGTTATGTCCGTTGAGTAATAAATGATTTTTATCCGAAACCCCAAAGAAATTATTAACCTCATACTGTAAAAGTTTACACTACGTCTCTGATGCAGCGATAACGAGCGTATATAGCGTAGAAGCTGTATATTTTGATTTCGATTGGGTTTCGGACTCCTCGTGTCGTTAAGACGACGCGGCGTGACACGGAATGTAAAAAGGCAACAGCGTGCAGTACATATTCTACTATCACTGAGATCACATATAATTCCTTGACACTAAATATATATAAATAAAAACGTGGTCTTGTCGAATAATTTAATTTAGTAGGTTTGCGGGTGAAAAAAATAAATTCGTGTATATCCGACGTTTTGGCTCTCCTGCAAGCCCTCTTCAGGTATATATTGCGAACTTGGTATATTATTTAAGGAAACATAGATGCATGTAAAACTATTAAATTCTAAACTATTAAATTAAATATTATTGCGCTCAGTGTAATAATTTAAACGGCCTTCCGAAGACTCTTCAGCATCCCTGGTGTTTTATCGTTTCTATGCTTTATAACTTCACAAGTAGAATAACAAACTACTTACTTTTGTTCTCACAATAATTTAAAGTAAATCGTCGCCGTGACATAATTCGAACCCTTATAAAAATCTTGATAATTAACCTATGTCGTTCTATAATATCAATTTATTGACCTTATCCATACTGACTACATTAGGCCTTATCAATTTTCTCCACCATTTCGTTTTATATAGTTACTCGATTGACATCGAGACTTCCGTTTTGTTAACGGACCAAAATACAGTTCAACCCGGTACATATCATCGCGTCAATAGCCTGGCTTACCTTTCCTCTGGCGGTGAATCAGAGATATAACTTACTAGCCACAGTGGATGGTCTTTTATATGCCTCCATGCACGATTGCACACTTCAGTACTCCGAATCCTCGTGTCCCAGGGAAAGAACCGCGCCTTATCGCAGCTGCAGCCCTATCACGTTGACGTTTCAGGTGCATAAATTAGGAGGACGAGAGCCTCGTATGCGAATTTAAGCGCGGAACGGGAAAATGATTGCGTCGACAAAAGTCGCGTAACCCCCCACCCCTCCCCCCCCCCCATCGTGCAAATACAACCCCCTCTACCCCCTCTACCAGCCGCTTCGTCGAATCCATGCCAGGTTGAGGAGAGCAAGTTAAAGTGAATTAACGCCTCGCCCGTGTCTGTTTGCTGGATTCATAAAGATGCAGATTTCCGCCATGATACAACCGCGGCTGGGAATAACAATTCGGGATTTCCCGTTCTGCAAATAAAGTGTTTTCTTCGAATCTTGGCGCGTAGAATGATGGCCGCGGGCTTGTCAACGTTCGACCGGCAAAGGCAAAGTTGTTATTGTAATTCTGCGAGGGACGCGTGGAAATTCGCGGTTTTACATTAAATCAATTATAAGCACCGAGACGAAATAAAGACTTACATAGCGTCTCATTATTATTGCGCCAAACGGTATTAGATGTATTGTATGATTATAAATACGAAGAAAATGGTGTATAAATATAGGGTCGTTAATGTATTGTTAGGAAGTTATATTTGGAAGTTACACGGCTAGATACTTAATGTTATAATGTACAATAACGTACTTGATTACCATGGCCAGTAATTGTAAACAGAACCTATCTTAAGCTATTAAATATTATCAGCATTTCCTTGTAAAATCAAACAAACTACCAGACATTCGTAATTTTACATGGTATAGCTTTTTATCGATTAGAAAAAAATCGTACACTTGTCTACAAATTGCAGAATAATTGATGTATTAACAAGAACTGAAAAAAATTAAATTATTTGACACATTCATTTTATGCTCGCATTTTGTACGAACCCAATGGCACGTTTCAATATGGCGATCTGTAATTTAAAAGCCTCGAGGAATCGTCTCCAATGTTGTACAGCTGAAACACATTTCATATCTCTTTTTTTTGTCGCGGAATAAATCAATGAAACATTTGTCGGAAGACCTTGACTGATACACGAATAAGCTTTCAATGAATAATGGAAATGTTGATAATAATTTAACCACAGTTTCCGCACGTGGACTTCGATAAGCGCGTGGCCCATATATGGATGAAAAAATAAAAACATTGTGAGAATTAATTCGCCGAATGTTTGCTCGTAATTAACCCGATAAAGAGCTGGTAAAATATTGGCACGAATGATTAACCGCTAAAGGCTGACGCGATGAGATAAAAAGGAACACGAATCGGC
Source organism: Ampulex compressa (assembly GCA_038496175.1). Taxonomy (NCBI): domain Eukaryota; kingdom Metazoa; phylum Arthropoda; class Insecta; order Hymenoptera; family Ampulicidae; genus Ampulex; species Ampulex compressa. The sequence goes on from JBCFXI010000674.1 coordinate 31,102, forward strand.
AGTCATCTGGCTTCGCGCCGCACCCGTTTTTTGCACCTCCATTACACGTACTTTTTCGCAAAATGTTTCGGATAAACGTGAATGCACAATTCGATCGAATAAACAAACATGGCAAATGAACTTTGCACCGATCGTGCTCGTTACTACCGTACGCCAAAGCATAAAGTAAAATTGTGCACTTCTAATCGGCCACATGTATACAGCGATAATTAAAATAAAATATTCATACAAATAATTACAGATGATTTACATTCTGCACTGCGCCGTGCTGATTGTTTTTAGAGTCGGGCATAACAATAATCGTGCGTTAAATATATCCACAGCTCGTTTTATCCATTTCATGTAATAATACGGTTTGCTAAATTAAATCGCGCACAGTCATCCTGATTGTTTCTCTTCGTAAATACCGGCAACGATAGTGCAAAAATGCCAACGAATTTGGAATCCGCCGTCAGGTATATCGAAAATTCCAGGCGGCCGTTTAACGGAAATTATTATGCACGCCCGACAAAATATGCTGGTCGAATATATGGGGAACGTTGCCTTCGACCGGCAAAGAAACCTTGGCGTTTTATTTTCCTCTTTTGGCAATCGACAGAGCGAACCAGCTTCTAAGTCCGCGGCCTCCGCCTCCGGACCACCCCTCGGCCGCCCTACCTCACGATTGAACGTGAACCAAACATCGGAATAAAACTACGACGAATACTACCTCCATCACGTTAACGTCCCTCCTCCATCTTCCATCGCTAGGGCCATTTATTTTGATCTTAACCAATGTCTTTTCACGGTTCCTTTCGAAGAAAAAGGGAAAAAAAAGCCCCCACCGAGCCACTTCGCCGAAATGCACCATCGCTGATGCTACGGCATATTTTACGATTCGCGAAGAGAACGTATCTCGACGTTGGCTCAAAATAACGAGCGCGGCTGAACGCGGTATCGACGACGCCGTAACGTCGCACGTAATTGACCGTCGCTCGAATTATTTTCGTCGATGTAATCGAGGATAAGGCAGAGCTTATTTGCCGCAGCACGAACCGTAATTGCTCCACGCGTCGAAATGGAAATATTCGTTGGAAGACTTTAATGCCCGGGATTACGCTCGTTCGATCGATTTCATGCCGCTTTGCTTTGCCCCCGAATTTCATCTCTTTTAGCGAATCGCTTTTTCCCCGTATTTCGAAAACTTCGTATCGGCTGAGCTGTAATCGGCGATTCTTTGTAATGTGGGTATTTATTAAAGCGCTATTTGGAGGGCGTAGAACGTATTATTATCGCGAAACGGGGAGAACATTTCGGTTGGTTATTTCTCATTATACCGCCCATACGTGACAGGCATGTGCGTGAAGTATTCAAATCAGTAATAATGTGGCCCACGGTGCTTTATAATCTGACACAATTACCTCGCATCGATTACGCTTGGTTATGCGGTATTTGTTAGGTACAGGAATCCGAGGGTAATAATTTGGCCCGCTAATACGGTACTTCTGCAGCATTCCGAGGGTTAATACAATGAGTCGTGTAATGTAATAACAAATAATGGCGCCTAAAGCGATATTTACACTCTACACGACCAATACAGCCAGATTTGTTTGAAAAGTAATACGATCCAGGCAGTTTCCATGAACTCGCCAGAACACCGAAATCGCGTGGACAAAAGAGCACGTGTAACGGAATTAAACAATATTTCACATTCATTCTCATCACATTCGATAGAATTATTTTAATACCTAACCGAAGAGTGGTAATTGTCTTTCTTCTAAATTTCAATTTCATCGTTATAAAGGATGCCATTCAAGCTGTTCTTCGTGTCAACGAGCTGATAAGAATCGGCGATTATTCCTGAGCATATTAACGCATTGAATACACCGTGAATCATCAAAGACTAGCGCACAACTGTGTATTCAAGCCATTTGCTTTGTACTGCTTGCTGCTTTGTCCTGCGTATACTCATGATTCGCGTGGCCTGAATCGAAACTCCCAAAAATCAGTTCAGCATGGAACATACTGAAGCTTTTACTGCCTATCTGAACGTGTAATATTTCACCAGGCGCCAATTATATATTCAAGAATTTTATGAACACAATACAATCACGCGCTAGGAACAGTATTGACACGTTCACTGCCAACTACGAAATATCTCGTGGATTTTTTTTATTCTTCAAAACATTATAAACGCTCACCACAAAACTATACTTGCATCTAAGTAATAATCAGTTGAAAGAAATTTCGCGGTTTGCTTTAACTACTTCATACTTTTGAATAGACAGTGCTCGCGCGCGTCACATGTATCGTAATACACCAATCCCACAACTGCTCGCGCGTTTTGACTTGCTTGCGTTACATACAATATAAAAACATACGGCGTTCGTTAGTCGCGATTTGATGCTTCTGGGATTTGAGTGTATCGTTTCTGCTGTTTTAAATTGAAAAACATAAAATATTATCTTTTCCTTATATATTCTGTTACTGCGTGAGACATTAACAGTAAGGAATGCTTGAATAAGAGATCACCAGATATTTTATTTCTCTATAGAAAACTCAGGCAAAGGGTGACCAGATAACGAGCTGGTTAAATAACCATAAAACGACGATCGAACACTTGCTCGGGTGAAAATTAATAAACTCCCGAAAAAACCCTCGACAGAACTGTCAGCCCCAAGCTGGTCCCTGTATAAAACCATCTTTCGAATTCTACCAAACCAAATCAACTTATTGATTTTTTTTGTGTAATATACTAATTTTTGTTATCATTATAGTTAATTTTCTTTTAAAATGATCTAAAAATATTTAACACTAAAACGGTGAAGTTCTTTGTATTAGGTCAAGTTTTCCTGCATTTTTTGTATTGCTTCTGTGTTGTATCTCCAATTTCTTCTAACTAAACCATTTTTAAATTATACAAACTCTCTAAATAGAAAACAAAAAACCTGATATTCTTTGTTAAATTTTTATTCAAAAAAACCGAAGCGTGAAGTGGTTAAAACAAACATTTCTCTCACAGCTGTCTTAATTTTCTTCGAAGAACTTTCGAACAGGGTCGACCGGCCTAGAAGACCTTCGCATCCGAGTAGCACCGGAAGAGGTCGAGAAACTTGGCCTCGGGCTGCCACGAAGCTTTGAATCGGCACAGGGGCGCACATTCCGCGTGGAAATGTCCTCAGCGCGATAGGGATCGACGGCTGACTTCGGAAAAGGGGGATCGGATATACCCGCGAGAAAGACAGGGGGCGAAACGGCCGTGGCTATAGGTATCCTATAACTGGCAGGCGAAGGGGGCGAGCCGCTCCCTCGGGAGCTTGCTCGGCTCCCGCGTGTTACGGCACCGTCTCCACGGCGCGATCTATCGCCCCATTGACCGCCACTCCATTATCAGGATAGTAATGCCGTAACCCCGTATCCGTAACCCTGCCCTCCGTGTCGCTGCTACGACGCCTGGCGCCGCCTTTGTTGCTTTATCGGAACTGCCCTTCGTTACAAGTGCCAGACGACTGCGGAAAGGGGCCGGGAATAAAGGGCCAGAGGGCCCTGCGGCTGGGCAGAGCTGCACGCTATCGATCATTCGCACCTCGCCCTTCGACAGCCCGATTTATTCTCCGGTATTTAACTGCTGCACGGAGAACGCACGGCGGATGGCCGAACGATGTATTCGTTGGACCTCACGGTTCAGGATTTAGGTTCTGGTTGGAATTTGGCGATTAACGCATTCCCATCGCGGCTCTAAATGCGCTGCTCACTTTACAATTCAAGACGTATTATTCTGCAGTTGATGATAAGTGAATATTCTCGAGATAGTATTTCGCGGATGGTGATGAGTGAGATTATGTGCGGATTGTTTCGTTTGTTACCGTGAATGGGTTGGCGGGAAGAGGATTAAAGTTGTTGCGATTGAGAGATAGAATATTGCGGGTATTGGTTATATTGCGAATTGGTTTTACTTAAATATTACTGTGCTGTTTATTTCGATATATTGATTAGATTGATATGGGGAATGTGAGGTATCAGGTCAATATGGCCGTAAATTTGACCTACATTATTATCCATACAAATTATTAATTCGGTTTTCATTAAATATCTTGTATATTCGCGCTTTCGAAGTTTACCATACACGGGAGTACGATCTGTATGTAGACACATATGTTGGTCTCCAAAAACATTGATAATTAGTCCTCGTATCCGATAATCTCCCTTTATCACTTTTTATCGCAGATAAAATATGCACTAATGCACGTATAAATATTCTTTTGATTTAAACTTCGTAATGTATTTCCAAACCAAATTCGCCTTCTTGATGGCTTCCGGAATAACGTTCCTACCTCACGTCCACATCAAACCATGGCACCTGTCAGACGATTTGCAGGAGGATGGATTGCCTCATTTATGCAATTAACAAAATGGTGCACCATTCAGCCCGTAATTGTTTTTCGTTACTCGGAGGCCTGATTCCTTAAATGTGGCTTAAGAATGTTAATTACAGACGCAATTACCGTTGTTCCATCATTGGAATAAAACTGCCTGGAGATTCCATTCTGAATCGTATCCCCTTGTCTCACGATTTTATCCTGCCTTACCTTGTTTTGCCTTCAAACTTCCCGAGAGTAATTACCGTAGATAGCTTCGAAGATACTGAAAATAACTCGCGAATAAAACTACCCCAATCTCGTTCGCCATAATTTTTTAAGAGAATTTATTGACCTGATAATTGCGATTTCCCTTCCAACGTGGATGCTGATTTATATGAATTTTTACCATCGAATTGCTATTGTAATCATTTCCCTCGGATTAACGGTAAAAATGGTGTTCACATCCTGATGTTGCATGTACACATACAATAACAACGCGTAACGTATAATTCACTTGCAAAATGTAACGCATTATTTTATTTCAAAATAACCCCTATAATTCGTTTATATTTATGTTTTGTGATTTAATGGCGTCATAATCCATGATAAACAACAATGCTATAATTAGTTCGCCTTTCGTTCCGTTTAATGTTTGAAATTATTGAATATCGCACAGGAAATGATCATCAGCTTGAGCCGAGATTGATGACGATTGAGAATAAAAGAAGAGAACAAATTGGTTTCCCGACGAGTGGCTATAAAATTGTACCGTGAGATTTCCTCCAAGAAGAACGACTCGTTATACCAACATTTGCCATTTAAAAGTGACATAGTTCTCCCATTTCACAAGTGACTTTCATTCAGCACGGTATTCGTATATCTAGCGCATTGACGAAGACCCATCATAATATTCACGTTAATTCTCGCTCTGCCATTTCCTCGCTTTCAATATGACGTACACCGCGCCATTTTCTGGCCACAGGACTGGAATAACGCGGATAAATGTTCGGATATCCGATTGGACTATTACTTCAATTCCCCGCATTCCCTCATAACATTTCTAAGTTTATGTGAATTTTCGGTATGGTGACGACGCGTACAGAATTTTTCGTAGCGGCGTTACCATATTCTGGCCATTCCATGCCCAGCATTCCGACTCCTATTCCACCTTGGAATCTCCCGCATCAACTTCCCGGAACGATCATGATGCCGAGTTACTCAAGCCTCTAAAAATTCACCTGCGGTAAGGCGCGAGCAATTTTCCAACGTCGCCGAACGTATTCTACGATCCCGAATCGTCCGGAATACTTACAGCATTTTTCGGCCGTTGGTAAAAGCCGCACGGCCTTCGCGATTATAAATTTATGATCCGCAAGGGGAGGTTGCGCGAATTCGTAGTTCGCTAGAGAAGCTAGAGAATAAATAGTAATTCCCAGTGTATTTATGGCTGTATGAAAAGCTCGTAGATCTTCGATGGAGCTGATCCCTTATCCGTTATTCTATTATTCTTGGATGAAAGTGCGCGATGGAAATTTATGAAATACAGTATTATAGAGAGCGTTCGTGATATGTGAATTTTTTATTTCAACAAAAGTAACGTCGGTACAAGTACTTGGAATTGGATAGGGCGCTTCCGTGGACTGCACCGCGGGCAACATGATATAGAGATAATTAGGACGGGATATAAAACACTGAAAGGTGTTTAAGAGCCCTGATTATCGCCGTTCGTTAAAATTAATGCGGGCAAAATGGTTTCATTAACACACACGTGCCCGTAAAAGGAATTTAGCATAGCGGAATATTCGTGAAAATGAGGGACCATGTGCTACAACGTTCGTTACACGTGCAAAACCTCCATCGTCCATAAGATTCTTACGTAACAGGAGGCGAACAGCTCGCTGCTATATCTGGCGCTCATTAAAGATTTACTGCCGCTTCCACCGAAGATATGACAGTCCCACTCGCTGGGTGTAAAGAGCGTCGAATAGACCGAGTATACAAACGCGTACCTGCTTGTGATCTTAATATAAATCAGGTGATAATTCGCTAACGAGACTTCTCTTGAATTATGCGGTTCTTTAAATGAACGCAACCCTCCACTCCTGTCCAGTAAATTCTCGATGATCCTCGACGGTTAATTTTACAAACTCGACGTCTTATCGCTTTCAAATTTAACACGTTGAACGCCGTGACATCCAGATATGGGTGTCGGCTATGTTTTCGCGGAGGCTCTCATACTATCGCTCTCGACCTGAAAGCCTCGCAGTGTGAGCCTATTGTTCCGTAGCAAAAGATAAGCACGTTTAGAAGGAAATGTTTCGGGACATGCATTCGGTTAAAAATCTTTCTTTAGGAACGAAGCATTTAAGCACGCGTGTGAAATTCGGAAATTGTTTCTCCTTTTTCAAATACTTCTTCTGCAGTGACAAATATCTAAACTTATTTTGTGCAAATTTTTATCTTCATTTTTCGGAATGTCAAAAAGAAAAATGGGAGAGTTATTTCTTACTGAATCATATGGCAGTGCAGAAGAAACCTGTTACAAGGCCTATAAAAATCCAAATAGTAGTGACGAGGAAGAGCTAAGATTTTTCAGGAATAGAGGAGTAAATATAATTACAACGTCAGATTCTGATTCAAATACCGATAATTGCAGTGATAGTGAATATAATGTAGATAATATTAATAATACCATAAAGAATTGATTATCCACAAAGAAAGTAATGTTGTTACGGAAGAAAATGCTATTCAGTTTAGCAAATAGAACGAATCTAACTGTCGGAGACAATCATTTTCTTCAACAAATAAGCCTCACGCAATATAAGCTCACCAGAAGTTTGATCACTCTATAGAAACGAATACCTGCTGTGGTACACAATGAATTAAAACACGGAAAAATCCCCAACTAGAGATAACCGATAATCACACCGCGCTGCTTACTCTTAAAGTCTCGTTCGGTATAGCGGTAGGATAGCGGTAGACTAGCGGTCGCTAAGAGACCCGCGTTCACGCGGTGCTGGCAGTCAACGTGTTAATCACACTATCCATCCTATCCTACATATATCAAAAATTCCAGAAAATTTTCCACAGTTTCCGCAAAAAGACCTTTTCGGGTACTTCCAGCCGCATATCACACAGAGCTTTCCTAATCACTTCAGAAGTCGATACCAAAGGCGAAATTAACGATCGTGGAACGATTCCTTCCAGCAACTCTCCAAAATCCGCTGTCTCGGTACTTTCGAAGTCAGCTTAGACGATAGTCGTTGGTCCAATCGTTCCAGCAATCGAGGGCAAAAATGAAACGGACAAACAGGGGATTACCGTTAGCACGGTTTCACCGATCGAGTAATGCATGTCAGGCAAATTGGGCCGGGTAAATCGCCGCGGCAAATTCTAGCACATAAATTACGTCGGGTATACAAACAACGGCCGGTAATGGATTTCGCCGTGCGTCGCATTGCTGGGAGGAGGAAAGGAGGGAGGGGGAGGGGAAAGGGAATAAAAGGGCGTCGAGCAGGAATCTGCCAATAAGCGGGAGAAAAAAAAAGCGTGTCGCCGCGAATCAACGCGCTGAAACATCGGATGTTTCACGTACGGATTGTAAAGGCAAATGAACTATTCCCCGCGGTTCATGAATTTTTGATCGAGCCACAAATGCTGCGCACCGAGGCACCGTCGGGGCGATAAATATTTAGTAAATTTACCGGCGCCGATGAATTATTGGTTTCGACTTTTATCAACGATCGGCCAGGTCCGTTAGTGGGGACCGCAAAAATAATTGCCAGCGTAGCTTGTTCTCCTGAACGAGATGTCCGAATGGTGAACACCGAAGCCGTAACTTCATTCAACGCGATCGAAAGCGTTCGAAATACAGAAGCGTACGATTCTCGAAAACCATATCGAAGCTCTCGTGGAAAAGCGAATTTCATTATCTCACGGCGTGTCAACGGACTTTTAAGGTTTGGATGACGAGTGCATTATCCCAAAGTTCCGATCCGCTCACTCTGAAATTAGAGCGCTCAATTACAATTGAATAAAAACATAATGTAGGATGCTCGAGCCGTGTGTTCCAGCACTTTAAATACAACCGCATTAGATCACAATGAGCTTGAATCAAGGCCGAGTAAACTCAGGGACTCTTGTAAAGGCGCAACGCCCTTGCGGCGCGAGCCAAGCCGGGCGATAGAAACTTGTTGGGCAAGAATAACGTAAGATCAGAGCGGGCGAGTATTACTCGCCGACACAGAGCAGCTCGAGGTCTTCCGTGCACGAGGATGCTCAAATTAATTACAAACCGCCTTATGATTCCACGGACAAAGCGGAGCCCGGCGCGGGCGTAATTAAATTACACATGGCCGGTGCACGAGATGCGGAGTTAATAAAAAAAAAAAAGAAAAAGAAAAAAAAAAGAGAGAGAGAAAGGAAAAGGGTTATGGTTAACGAGGACAAGGGCAGTTAAAAGCACCGCTCAATGGGATTATCAATTATCCCCGTTGCTGGAGCATTCTTGATTTATCGATTAATTTCGACGTCCCCTATTTATGTACGGTTCACACCTCCGCCTTTCCTACCCGGCGCCTTTCCTTTATTAATAACCCAGCGTCGGGCTTCTTTGATGACCGAAATTCTTTCGAGGCCGTCCCAGATCTAATCCAAGGCCGCCTTCAAACGCCCGTATAAATTGAACAAAGATCGAGCATTCGAGAAATATTTGGGATGATCGAAGGGCGTTGGAAAATTCGATGATGCCGTACGGCAGTTATATTCCCGAATTATATAGAGGAAAATGGCTTGAGAAATGCTAACGGCAGTAATTTCAAGTTGATATTGAAATAGGAAGAGAAATAATATTTTGCAAGCATTCGAAGTCGTGAAACATTTTTATTGCATTTATTCTCACGGTATTTAAAATTATATGTTGAGATGCTTTATTGGAATTCCTTTTGATTGTATACATATGTACTCGTTTCATTTAAAATCATTTATTTGTCTTTTTCATTATATTTTCCTTTTTCCTATTCTTCGTTCTTTGAGGATTAGAAGGGTTGAGTGGTTATCTTTAGTGCTCGAAGTAACATTTAGCTTACATTTCAACGCCGATTTACTAAAAAGCAGCATTGCCTTTCATGCAGTCCGCAGACTAGAGCGTTTAATGGTAACGTTATGATCGGTTTATCGCCATGAGCTATGATCAGGTGACAAGCGATTAATAATAGGATAATAGGGGCGATAATGGATAATAGAACAACAGTGGTACGATAGAAGGGCTTTTCCGGAATAGTATAATGCAAAAATAAACATCTAAACGCCTTTACCATTACACAAACAGTGTTCGACTAATTCTTAACATTTTTACAGAACTGCATCAATTCCTTGTTTCTTTAGAAGCTTTATCGATGTAAACATCTTTTCTTTTTTTTTTTATTCGAAGAGTTTAATTTTGACAATTTTGTTATAAAGAATGCAGAAATCTCAAATTACGAGAAACCAAGCCCGTCAAAGTGTCGTAAAAAACTCAGTTGAGATTAAGATTGTCTTATAATAATAAGAACTCGCGTAAAACCAAGTTTCTTCCAAATGCATTGCTTAAAAGTTAAGATTTTTTCGCTTCCAATTCATCAATCGTTACCTAAATATTTAATCCCATAAAGTCGACTGATTTAAAGGCCAGAAGGGCCAACCGCAACTTACAATCCAGGCTACTTTCCGTTTCACAGCACAGAATTCTCGAAATATCTCGTTTCGCTCGTAAAGCCGCAGGCGCGGAGTCGGTGAAAAATTAACGACGTCCGCGCGTAATATTTTTTTTTTAGCGCATATCATAGGATTATTAGCAACGAGCATAACGAAGTGCGCAATAAACGCATTACGATGGTTTAATTGTCTGCGGCGCAGGAGCGAATGGCTACACGGTAATAACTCGATTAACACCGATTTAAAACCGCGATTGTCGGCGGACATTAATATAAAACTCCCTTGAATTATCGCTGTTGTCCTGGTGGCAATGAAGAGTGCACCTGCGCGAAAAGGGCTGTGGGAAGGGGTGGCGAAAAAAGGGGACAACGTTCGATTTTCAGCAGGTATAAAAATACATCGTGAAAACCGGGGCTCGATTTTGTTTTTCTTTTTCGACGCCGCATCATTTGTCAGCGCCTAATGCAATCGGGCATTTATTATACGGCCCATCATATCTCGATGGCCGCAGCGCTGGCCGAAGGATTTTCGATTTTTTTTTTACACGCGCGCCGCAGTCGGGTTAATGACTTTCCTATAAAACGTAACGGCTGCTATAGGGAGGCCTATGTGTCGCGGCATAAATCCATGCATGAGATACGGCCAAACTTATAACGCCCGCACAATGCCACTCCAACCGAGTGCCAATATCGCATCGACGTTTGTTCGGAAAAATATCGTGGAAACGTGGCATTCCTTCCGCGTAATTTACCTAATTTTTATGAACCGCACGGTTCCCGAAGACTTGACAAAATATGGATTAAGTACCTGTCGAGCTTAAAGGGGAGATAAACAAGTTTTTATCGATTAATACACGTTCTGTAAGATAATATAAAGCAAAAGCCTAATTTGAGATTACCTTTATACTCGTTTCCCGAATTTTCCCAATGACCCGCGACAAATCGCCCCGACATTTGTAAGGTAGGATCCTAAATTCTCCATAGCTTTAAACTCCAAACTGGTGATACAGGTCTCGATAAACTTTTCCAGATTTCCAGCTCGTATTTCCAAGTGGCGCGCAATCTAAAATCGCACCATACGTCCGCTACTCCAAGGAGGCCAAAATACTTTGGATCGCAAGGGATTATCGGAGCTTCGAGGTAACAAACGACTCTAAAGCGCGGCATAATCGTGGTGATCCGTAATTAAAGGCGCTCGTGATAGGCGAAGGCGCTCCTGGATGTTCCTTATCTCGGAATTTCGGCACTGGTCTTTGGCGACGAGCACTTAGCAATAGAGAATCTCCATGACGAGCCGCGTACGTTCCGGCTAATTGTGTTCGATAACGAGAAGCACGGAGTACTCTGCGGAGGGTCGTACTAATTTTTCCTCGCCGCTATCTTAACACCGACGACACCGACGTCGATAGCGGACATTGCAGGGTTAATGCAGGCTTTTCGAAAATTTCGCATGTCAGCAAAACGCTCCTGGGAGGGAAGGAAAGAGGAGAAGTTTGTTTACAACCAAAGTTTCGAAGGAGTCCGCAAACCTGACTGGGAGACGTTTTAAAGTGGCTGGCTTTCCAAAGTATTTTAACATCTTGCAAACGGCTAACCGCCACGAAGATGGCGTGTAATATTGCTTTCTAACGTGGCGTTATTTCGCTTGCATAATAGTTATTCTGTAATCTAAATGATATTGTTATTACATTTTGAGTTTTATCATCCTCTTCAGCGTTTTGTGAGATATACAATACGATTTAGTGTTTACGAATGGGAAAGCTCGCTTTTAACGTGTCATTTTAGGAAACATGGGTATTTGCAGATCGCTTTGAAATTATCGTTAAAGATGGCAAATAATCAGTGATGAACTTTTTACAGATGTAATGTAGATGAACATGTTGCGCTAAAAGTTAATAGCGTAGTTAACGCAGTAGGAAGAGAGTCAATTTAACCCATTATATGCCAAAGCCAAGTGCAAACCAAAAAAATGTAGTAATTAATTAATTTTCTACAAAAACCTACAGTTTTCCCTCAGTAACCTGCATTTCCTACAGTTCCTACAGTACAGCTAATTAGAGAACAAATATTTTTATCGAGTTTGTAACTTTTATAGCAGTCAGTACAACATTTAGGTGCAATGATCGAAACTAAAAGTTCCACTGATTAGGTAGAAATAAATAAAAAACAAGCGTCCCAAAATAGGAACAATGGTAAATAATGGGTTAATATAGAAATGCTCGCTATTCTTTACATAAATATACATAATTCCCAGAAAATACATACGATTGATAAATGTACGCATTTACTGGTCACGTACCATATTTGTTTGATTATGAGTATATTTACTTTACAAATTGCTAAATACATGCACCAGCTACTAAACGTATACGTGATGCATCGCTCATTATTAAAGCGATGTCAGTATCCTACTATCATTTATGTTATGCCTAGACACGTTCTTGCGACTGAGCCACGACCAAAAGAGGATAAGTCATAGGTAATACCATGACTTGCAACGCCAAGTATCGAGGAATCTATCGAGGTCGCTGCACAAAACATCAATTTCAGTCTTTCTTGCTCGGTCACGCGAGCAGCGGCGAGTCCGAGGTTTGCCACGTATCTCGCAACTTGCAATGGCCGCACGCAAAACCCTACGAGGTGCGAAATCGCAAATGTGCGTTTATATCCGTACCTATGCACGCTTCCGCAGAGGCGATGAAAGCGCAATAATACGTCGTCCTCGGCCATCGTCCTCGTACCACATAACAAACTAGAATTCGTCCTCGTCTATGCCACCCTTAAACCACGAACCTTAGATGCATATTAGCTTCGTACCACGATCCGCAGAACTTTCGCGTTATTACAGGACAAGGATCTGAAGGTCAAGTAAATCGGGAAGTGAGGCTCCAGAGCGACACGATTGGTCGATGGACTTAATGCCTCGTGATTTAATGAGACCTATCTGCGAGGCATCGACTGCATTTAGAGGTCGAATGCACCCGGACCCGTGTCAGAATATGTTCCGACGTTTCTCACAAGGTGAGCTATTCACAAGCGAATCACGTAGCGGAGGAAATCTCAACAGATAGACGAGAGCAGGGAGCATGGACTCGCCGCGATCGAGCAGTTCAGATGGGAATACACCTTGGTCCTTCCTGCTACAAGACGTTCGATGGTTCGACCCTATCGCGAAAGTGAGATCTTGTCAGCGGGTTTTGGGATAGGGCGCCTACACTAGCCGTGGCGTTTGAATTCCTGATCCTAGAACCTTAGCTATTATATGTGCAATCTTGTATCTATACGACCTTATACCACCCTATCAATAGCGACTTCCTGTCGTAACAAACCGTCCAATTGAAGGTTTAAACAATTTTTATATTACAGTAATATTACTTATATTACATTTTATATCAAGCGCTGGTTATCCATAGAGAACTGACAGTAATGAAGAGCACGCATAAACTCGTATTATTGAGTATCATTCACTCATCATCCTTAATAACTTTAACTCTTATTCCATGGGTCAAATCAATTTATTATACACATATAGATACACGTAGTACGCTATAAGCAATTTTATACTGTTTAACGAACGCCAAAATTAAGGACATGCTTGAACGCGTGCTGACCTAAATCTATGTAGCCAATCCCAGGGGCGTGTTAGAATATTGTGATTTTGACTTTACAAGCTGAGAAAGATAAATTTGTAAGTGGCCTACAGACACGCATAGTATACGCTAAGTAAATTTGTCGAGCATCTACGCGCGTGACTGGGTTGAACTTGTATCAATGTAACTATGTACAATCGTAGTACACTCTCTATAGGATATCTATAACCCAGATTACACGCTGCTGTATCTATAATTTATGTCAATGTCCTACAGTTATACATAAGATAAACTACACGTTTCTACCAACAACTTATATCCAGCCTATACAAGCGCGTAAACTACATGCTTGTAGCTAATATTCGCGAATATCTCTCCAGCGTATCTGCCGTTGCAATTTTTGCATAGCTTCCATAGGCAAAACTCACTAAATTAAAGAATAAGCAACGTAATTCGAGGAAAAAGCCTGAATTTTATGCAGGATGGTGGAGATAGCGTTTCGCAAAATATTAGATCGTTGAAAAAACCATGACGCACTTTTTCCATGTTTTACAAAACCATTCGTTGCCAAATATGTACCAACGTACATCGGTTTATTAAAAAACGAGAAAATCCCATTAGTGTACATAACTTTTGCAGTACATGTTACCTGACGTGGAAAAGGCAACGCGCCATCCAAATTTACAGAAGTTTAAAAACGTTAACGTTTCACATAAAACAAAACGGATGATGTGAAAAAGGAGACGCGCTACCTAAATTCACAAAAGCTTAAGAAGTTAACCTTTTAACATAAAAATAAAACGAAACTTGATGCGTCCGAAAAATACTATTTAATTTGGCTCAACCGAACGATTACGTGCAAGCTAAGAAATACAACGTTTTATTGTCATTTGGATCGTTATACATAATAACATTTAATCAAGCTGATATATAATTTTATTGGATAACAATTATTTATCATTTTTACTAAACTCAAATATTATCTAGCATGGCACTCACTGTGCGAGATCACTGCTGTACCGAATACTGCTTTCAATGTGCTTCTTTCTGATTTACCAATTTGTGGATGCAACCTTGTTATTGGTATTTGAGTTGTGAAAGCGGGAAGATGAAGCATCATAAAGATTGTAAATAAACTAAAACCTACAAATGAGTAAAGGAACTGAATAATCTAATAATATATTGCACAGCGCCCGCCGAGAACACCTCTCAACGAGTCAGACTCATCAAAATCTACAGTGGCACATAAAATAACTTACGACCTCAATTCGTCATTGTACGTCAAAGGATTAATACCTAATAAATACTAATAATACCTAATAAATAATACCTAATAACTAACCGTCGACTTTTGTGGGAGATCTCGCGAGTAGACTTTGTGGTTAGTTTCAAAGCGGCGTCCCCGTCGACGAAGAGCGGAATCGTTCGTGCGATATTCATGCAAAAAAGGAAGAAGGGGGCGAGCAACATTCCGGAAAGGCAGCGCGCATCGACGTCGTTGTCGCGCCGAGAGGCCGACGTGAATAAAGACGTCGGGCTTGCATTTTCCAGGTTTATGATCGCGATTGATTTTCCCCCGGTACAAACGAGACGCGACGGTAAGACATTACTCAAACGGAACGCAGACGAGATACAGCTGTGGCAACCCGTCGGCGATTTATAGCGGGACAAATACAGATGGGAAACTTCTCGGGGCGTAAGACATCGGAAAAATGCTTCCGGCTTTCGACAGGCCCTCCTTTCGAGCTTCGCGGCATGTAAAGTAATAATGGGAAATCGACCGAGAAGACGTCCGCTCGGTTTCTCACGCACGTCATTGATACCGTCACGGTGCTGATCACGCGCAGCGTTTCGTGAAAATACGCCAGCCCCGAGAATACTTCCGCGCATTCGCCGAGTTCCTCGAATGCGTGTCGGAAGTGAACGTGCTTAAGATCCCCTTGGTTCACCGCAAGGAATCCAATCACACTTCTTACTTCTTTAAGAAATAATATAAATACCTCGTCCGAGGGAGAAGAATCTGCGCTTATCGAGGAAGATGCAATTTATTACCGAATAGTATCATCGATAATTGAACTCTGTGATCATAGGAATTTCTCCTGGGAACGGGGACATTATTTTCCGCTCTCTCGGATACCCAATTATGGTATCTACAAGTTTAAAGGAAAAATGAAACGCAGTAAAAGATTCTCGTACGCAGAGATATAATTTAACGAGCATACTTATAATACCGATTTCGATGCATGGAAGAACAATTTTTTTGAAATAATATTATCCTATTATTATCATGCCTTTCATCCACTAGCAATTACGTCTTGGATACGCATCTAACGGCATTCCATTGTCATTCAATATCGTGAAAGCTCTTCCTTCCAATACCACATTATTTGGATCATTGTTACACATCTGATTTACCGTTCTAATGAATTCAAGCAGAGTTTCAGTTTCGCCGAATTCCACGAGGCAATTTTCTATGCGCACTAACTTCTTGGTAGCGCATATTCTCGGCGGTACGTTACTTTGATTATCATTGCATTTCTAATGCAGCAGTAATCATTGGTATCTCAAAATTAAACCGAGTTACGATTTCACCAATGGATTTCCTCTTACACTCCCTTTTACTCGATGAACATCACGGCTGGGCTCGCGCATGACCGCGCATATTCGTCCGGGTATACGAGAAATCCCGTTATCGCCCGTGCAAATTAACGAAATTCGCTCCCCCACGACACAACCCCCTTCCGCTTCGGCCTCTTTCCGCCTCGTAAAAAAAATCTCTGCAACGGGTACAAATCAATTTAGCCGTAATTCGTTGTTTAACACGACACACGAGTCCTCCCTTATACGTTTTTTCCAACACTGTGGCAATTCGATAAAGCATAGGTATGTATTAATGAAATGGCGTGCGCGAAAGTATTGGACAGAAGGGAAGTACGTCAAAGTTGCATTAGCTCGTACAATGCAAGATTCATATTGTTTCTCTCTCACCTTGTCCGTAGTTACCATATGTCCAGAAACTATTGCAAGCTTCCATCATGGTTCACTTAAAATGACAACAGAAAATAGGGATAATCCCTCAAATATCCAGTGTGATTTATTTTTACACAAATAGAAGTATAACAGATATCGTGTAAAAATATGGAAAAATCGTAGGAAGCTTCAAGAATATTATTATTAGACACACGCTCCTTTTAGAACCATCATCGATCGTCGGTAAAAATCGGCACCTACTATCAAATGTCAAAGCATTAATACTAATGTGCCAATCGCGGTCGATAATCCATTACTCGTATATCGGCGATTCGAACGAATGCCGTTGAAGTTCGCGATTAAATTCGAGGCGGCTGGAAATCCAGCTCCGTGCGAGAGAACTCCGTGGGTCTCGAAAAAATTGTACAACAAATTGAAATGCACGGTCACCGTCCGCGAGTCCGCATCCCCCTTCCTGCCGCACCCTCGGCGCGACCCTTTGTCTATTTCCGGCTCCCCGCGGTCCTGCCAATCCCCCTTCTTCCCTCTCGCTCTTACATAATGGTGTGCAGTAATTACTGGAGTGGAACGAAGCGAACGAACGGCGAAATAAACGAAGCTACCGCCGTTTATTCGACGATCCAATCGCAGCCCTCCTGGCTCCGTTTCGCGTGGATAAAATTAATAATGACGCGGAATTTGTCCGTCGTTTTACCACAGTGCCAAAACAAAATTATAAGCCGGTAGATATCCGTGGATTACCGTGAGAGCGGCTGCATTGGCCACCGTCGATATGAGGGATGAAATACGTAACGGTCTGTGTCTGCGCCATGATGTAGTATATTCATAACAGGATAGTTATATCTCGTGCTCTCGATTGGCATATTTTTCATTATGAAAAGATGTGAGATGCGCAGAAACTGGGAGTAGAGAAATAATAAGAATACGTGGAGACACAGCGAATGAAGGCAAACGAGAAAGCGATTTTTAGGCTAATTCTGAACGTCGGGAAGGTACAAGGTTGTCGGTTATAAAACGAGACAGTTTTGAATCTCGCCGCTGAGCACCTGATAAACGCAAATTACGAATTCGGAGAAACTTAAAACGATTAAATCACTAACGATGTTCGTTGCTTTTCTTTTCAAAAAAATAATATACACTAATATGGTGTAGACCACTAGCATTTTTATATTCCTACACGTAGTCCGATATTCGAATCGGACCTCCACGTAAAAATATTAACAGCTTATTGAAATGTTCTCTGTGCCCCGTGCTGTCTCTATACCTTCAATATAGTTTTTGAGTGACGACTTTGGCCAGAAAAAATATTTCGTCCAACGGCCGACTCTGTCATGCAGCAAATTTTGGATCGATCCTATCGCTCGTAACTGAATTTTGTCCTCTTTTTTTTTTTGAACGAAATAACAATTTATTCGCTCACGAAGGTAGGCACGGGTCAGTGGTATTACAAACTGCGGGTAAAACGAGTGATTAGAATGATTCGCGCCCTGGAGATGGGTTAATGCTTGATTTTTTGCGGAGCAGCTGCGGCCAGGTGTAATCAACATCGTTGCATCGGAAATCTCGACTAGCCGGATTTCCCTCGGTTCCTAGATATTATCGGCCTCCGACGAATGGAAGGGCAGCCGATTAGCCGGACGTCGATCGAAGGGGAAGCATTGATTGCCCGAACCTAGAAGCCCGTATATCCTAAACAGTGAGCGGTACAAAAAGACTTAATTACATACCATTATTTATCGCGATTGTAAAAGTGCTGATTACAAAAACTTCCCCGAGAGTTTTATACTGCAAGTGAAAAAAGATACTCTATGCTCTAAAGAATTACGGATATCTACACCGTTTGCTACATTAAAATAATTTGAATATATCTTCTGGAAAATAAATGATGCAATGTAATTAAAATTCGAAATACCGTGAATGATATATAAGGCGCAATGAAAGATAAAGCATCCGTTGAGGATTAAATTAACGGAAATCTCGGAAAATAAGTACAGCGAAGAAATAATCGTACTGATTTACATTCGTTGTTAGATATTAATTTACGTAGATGTCACGGTAAAATAATCCGTTTCTGTTTTTCCGTGTTGTATAACTCCGGATTTTAATTTCAAAGACGCCGAATAAGTTGGCCTCGAAAAATACGAGAGAATCCTACAAGTTTTTTTCCATTTCTGTAATCCTTTGACCCATACAGACCTAGACGATGGTTTCGTCCGTTATATAGTACTTTCATGAGGCAATTTACAGGCGAATAAAGCCCTATAAAATGCTCATAATATTCGGCCGATAACGGAAATGTCACGTTTAACAGTTCTGCCACGTAACGGGCTAATATAAGCTTCCACTATCTTCCTCTCTTAAAAAGAAAAAAAAGAAAAAAACAATACACCGTTGACAACATCCTACAAAAAATAGGTTATGACGAACGTGCCAGAAAAATATCAATTTTGCTTTGTCTCTAAAATAAGCAATAACGTATTTTCGCACGTAGATAATGCAAAGAAGTAAAGTCGACGTAGCTAACTCTAAAGAAAACATATTACGCCTCATTTCTATCGACTTAGAATCGAGTAAATGGTAAATCAAAGGGTAAATTGTCTTCCACGAGTTTCTTTATAAAATAACAATTCTTCAAATCTCGCGAAAAAGGTAGGTCGTAATGTAAAAGACACGCTCGAATGTCAACGTGACCCCGTTTCTCTCTTTTTCGCGAGTACGTAAGCGCGGGTACTTCGTTAAAATGCAGCAAGATTTAGTAAAAACATAAAAATCGCATCGCCAATTTCGAGCCCCGGCGAGGGACCATTACAATCCTGGCATTAAACGTAAAGTGAGATAATTGATTTACCTTTGGGCTGGCTGGGAAAGATAAAGGCATTATGAGAATTACGGACGGGTATAAAAATTTTAATTATATCGCATTAACGCTATGTTAATTCTTGCGGCCTCCCTTTCTATCAACTTCGCGAGGGAGTAATCCAGCTCTCAGGGGTTGATTAACCCGCGATGGTAGTCGGTAAGGCAGAAAACATGGCATTCACATTTGATACAGCAGAATATCGCGATACTGGCGACTGATAAGGTAGATTACGTGATAACCAGTTTCAAGGTAAGAAAATAAAGCACAAATTTTCCAAAAAAAAAAAAGGAAAAGTCGTCCTTTCAGTAAACTAATCATACTCAAACTTGATATCTCGTTAAAAATATTCTGCAGCAACCAAGATTTAGCACACTTAAGAATATTTTTGTAACTATTAGCGATACCTTCCTTTTCTACTGTCAGTGAGGCAAACATTGCTTTATTATCGACCGAGGATAAATTAAACTGCATACTCTCTGAAAAAGATGGATCGTATCATTTGTTTGCAAAATAGTATTTTCGGCGTTATCAAGGACAATTAAATCGTGTATACCTTGATACGAAATTTGTTTTCCGTTAGAAAGAACGGAAACACACAGGCGCTTGTCAAAGTTTGGTTATCGCGTTCTTTAATCGCGACAGAAGTTATCGTTGATAATCTTTCTGAAGGGACAGACGGTTGATGTCGATTAACATAGCGTTAATATTGATGCCACCCCCCAGGGTTTATACATATTTATCGGGTCCCGGTTACCTCGCACACGGGATCGATTTATGTTATTGCTGACTAGCAATAAAAATAATTGCTTTATTAACATGACTAATGGCGAGTTTACATTTATAATGCATTCGTCGCCGGCGTTGCAAACCTGCCCTCGCAGCGGGGCACCGCGGTTTAACGTTTCCGCCTGCACGGTCAACGGTTTCTTCTTCCCCCTTTCTGCTTGTAAATTATTTAAGAAACCCCCTACGCGCACGAATGCGCCATCGGCTCCTTATTCATCTTGCTATCGATCTTGCCATTCGTAATTTCAGAACGCACATTTTACATAAAACGTTTAAAATAACGTTACATGCAGAAAATGTTTCTACGAAACTCATAAGAAAGTGATGCGGCATAGAATACAATTACTGTTACAAATGGTTTCACGAGCCACCTTTGCCTATATTGCTGGTAAACATAGAGCAATAATAAAAAGGACGGTTACACACAATGATAGGTTCTTTCCGTTTAAGCAATAGCACCGAGAGAAGTCTGAAGTTTAGATCGAATACTATATTTGAATACATACCAATCGAGCCTCCTAGAATATTTCTCAGAAGCAATTCGTTATTACCATCATTATTCGCGCATGGGTTCGTGAACTTTGGGGTAAAAAGACGCGAGTAAGAAACTGTTAACGATTGAGATGTCGTAAAAACGAGAACCAACAATCATCCCGCATCATTAAAAGCACCTTGCTGGTGCACAGCATCGTTAAATTCGCATCGAACTCTCTTACGAGAATTGCCAGGAGCGGTAATTCACTCGCTTGGATGAAAGTTCAGCGTGAAAACCGAGGATAGCGTTCGGCCAATATTTCGCGAACCGAAGGAGCTTCGGGGCCCCTCTATAATACGTGTCAGCGAAAAGCCAAACTTCGAAAGGCGAAGGCTGTTGATTGGTGCATAGATGCTGAGGATTTATCGCGTCCTTCTTTCCCTCGAATCGATCGCTCGTAGCCGAGCCGTTACTCGCTCGCAGTACGTGCAGCCGCGCGGAGATGCGTAACTCGTGCTCGCATTGAATTTAATGATAGTGCGCCGAGGTGAGCACTCGCTTGTTCACCAGTCGCACTTACACGCCGTGCATCACATAAATTACCGGGGACATCCGTGCCATTTACAAAGCCGTGCCTTGATGAGTCAAATCGCCTGATTACCATATGTTTACCGCGCCCGAAGCTTCGTATAGCCGATGCGGGCCCGCAGCTCGGGATAAATTATAGGTCCGTAACTCACTCCGTCGGTCGGTGGTGAAGAAGGAGAAGGGGTGGTGGCAGAGTGGGGAAAAAAGGGAATAGGTTTATGAAGTTTTCACTCTGTCGCGCCCTAATCGCCCGGGCGTATGACTCCGTACGCCTGGCCCAAGAGCAGGTGAGAGGAGGGCACGTGGGTGAGATTTTTCGAGGCGAAACACGATTTCGTGACATCTTATCGCTTCATTGCAGCGGCCGTTCGCGCTATTCGCGGACAGGCAGAATTACGGTAATGGCGATATTACGACTGAATTAAGACCTGGCGGGACTAAGGCGTTTTAATGGGGACTTTGGTGTTTATTATTAAACTTTGAACGATACTGCGGGAGGATTTCGTGCCTTGTAAATTCATATTTCGGCCCTGGAGAAAATATTCAACGCAGACTATAAACACCCGTATGAACATTAAACCGCGCGTGTTATCGAAGCACGCATCTAATCGTCGTTTCTGACTAACTTCGAGGAAGCTTGAAGTAAAACGTTTTAATCGATGGTGATAGATCAGCAAAGTGTGAAGTTGAAACTCTTTGAGGTTTAAGACCGTCGAGTCTTTGCACGTCCTCTAGAAGATCCAATGTTGTGCAAGTAGAAAATACGAAGATATTTCGATACAACATCGTCAGTTTTGTCAAAATTGAGTTACGAGAATCGCAGTAAATCGGCGAAAGTGGCTGGCGGTTTATGAGCGATTCAATCTAATCCCCAAAGAGGCCAAGGAGCGGAGAGCAGCGCGGATAACGAGGGAAAATGAAAATCTTGAGAACGGCGGATCTGTCGGGCAAACGAACGGCCGTACAACAAATTCTCACGTGATAAAGTTCGCTCTTGGGGTTAGCTCCGCTCCGAGCGGGACTCTGAGCAGCGCGTATAGTGACAGCGCGGGAGATAGGGATCGTAATTTATGCCCGGTCCGCGTGTTCAGCATTTCCAATCTAAATGAATGAACAGCAATAGATAAGGAAGAGCTAATAAACGGCGCTGCACTAAATCCTTTGCTAAAGAGTTACGCTGCTCAGTATTCCGGACGATATTTTTAACCGGTACGCGACTCCTTCGCCGATTCGTGCCGCGCGCTCGCGATCGTCCGTTATCGTGTCAATTTCCGCCAATCGACACTGCAATTGCCGATAAATCGATGCGTTTAACACGTCGGATACATGCACGTAGGAGAAAAATTCGTAAAGACGTTTCTACCTTCCGTGGTATTTCCTATTAATTTTCTTATATCGCGTACGACCTTATCCGTGTCATCCGCGGTAGTGGTTTGCCAGCTGCTTTTGCTAAGCGATTAACGATTACGATCGCGCTGAAACTCCGATTACCAATATTATTTCAGAGAAAAGTGCGACGAGGCTTATTTCTCATAGCCACTGAACTTTATCTCATGTATCGCGACTATATTTGCGATCGTTCAATCGTCTTATCACTCTAACCTCATAGAACCTAATCTTATTCTCAACCGGTACACCTCAGCTAGGCGCCATACCGTCGAGTTGCAAAAGGACGATGCAAGACAAACCTCCTCCCTTCACAAAGAACAAGGAGCAAAACCGTTAAAACCACGCCTACGACACTTTCGTCCCTCCTGATAGTCCACGCGCAAACTCGAGCCTGACTTCCTAATTGCCAGCCAACATATCAAACGACCGAGCACATTAACGCTAAACCTACCGAAGCGGTCAAAACGACCGCTTAATCGTTCTTTAGAAAAATCGCTGTACTTCGTAAGAGCTATTTTTTGAGATTTTCCATGAATCTACACCACGGCGTGAATCGTTCCATCGATCTACCGATATCTCTTTTTAATATCATTTTCCTCTAAGGATATACGCGATATACATAAACATGTCCAGAAAGTCGCTGGTACGTTCAGCGTTAAAAACGAAAAAGATTGATCACTTCCCCGCGTTATCGAGCCACGGATAAGATATTCCCAACGATCTATCTACGCCTGAAACAGGAGAAAAAGTCAATATTCTTCTGATCCAGGCCCGATAGAGCCAAGCGTCGAGCGGCTGTAATTTTTGAAGGAGATCGAGTCTCCGCCCGGCGGAGCGTGACAGCGTTCAGCCAATAATCCGATAGGAAGTCTAGATTATTTTAATAAGACCCGACAACTGTTAACCGTAGGTTCTCGGGGCATCAGGCATCGATCCGGTATCGGTATCAGCGGCGTTTCAAGCGCCTTTAACAGGGGTCCACATCCGACTCTGATTCCAGCGCGAACGACTTCTGGATTTCGCAATGGCCGATCGATGGGATCCAAAAGGAAGCCGGAGGCTGACGCGCGAAATGTAACCAGGTTACAGGCGGTTGCTCCCGGGTTTAGCAGGATTCCGCGCGGGCATCTGAGTAGTATGGATGGTGACTAGGCGGGAGATAGCGATCGTAATTTATATCGGGCCGGCGCGTTCGACGTTTCCAATCGAAACGAACGAGCCGAGCTGCCGGAGATAAGTCGGGGCTAATAGATGACGGAAACCGCGGCCGGTGCCTCTCTATAAATATAGTAAACAGCCGGGAGGAGATTTATAAGCCATTATGCTTTTTAAGGACTATCGGCCTTATCTCTTGTCCCTATTAAACTCCCATCCCATTATGCCCTGTCGACGCTTTTTGTATTTCGGTAGAAAGCGGAGCCGCATTCCGCCGGGAATCGACTTTGACATCCACGTTAACAGGTTTGTCCCGAGTCTGCTCGTGCTTCGTGTCCTATTTGCTCGTATCGGAGCGTTGCGTAGGAAACGCGCGATTACAAAGGTCTCTCTCTAAAGCCGGACGTTCAGTGCGTGGCAGACTGATATGTCGCGTTTGAAGATATTACCGTAGTTCGATACTTTGAACGCTTTATGATTACGTTTATAAGGATTGCGTTAGATAAAAAGAGGAAATTTGTTTGCGATTTTACGAAAATCCTAAAGCGTACGCGGTATGCTCGTGGAAATGCTGGCTGCAACGGTACAGCGAGCAGAAATTGAGGCTTTTATGCCTCTGAAGTTTTTCCATGCAATATGCACGTTTTAAATGCGCTGCTTTGAAACGCAAGGTAATCAATTATCTGTGGTTAAGCGGCTTTAACAGCAAAAATCCTGCTTTAAGCGCATCTCGATTGCTCTTTCAGTCAGTACTGAACTTTTCCATACGTTTGCAGTTCTGCAAGCCGATACTCAACAGTACTATTGATAATTCATATATTCATCCTATTCGATCTGTCGATAAATCAGATCTAGCTTGAAACGAGTTTTGGTTGATTTCAAACTGAGTTTTCATTCGTTTAAATGTAAAATGTAGTGAAATCAGCATCGCGCAGCTGTAAGAGCGGCAAAGGTATGCCGAGCCAAAAGCGTGTACGTTAAAGCGGCACCTTCGTTTATCTGACAATCGAGCCGCGGATCTTGTTACGATCGTCGCCAAAAGCCCTACGACGAAGCAGTGGTTCTTTTGATTTTCACCGACCGACGTCGAAAGGTCGACCAAGATGGCAGTTCCTGACGCAATCTCGTTGAAAGCATACCGCACATCCCGAACATCGACGATTTTACTCCAACCTATATACCAGTGCTGAGTAACCGCTGTGTCCCAGCACACCAGTATGTCGCGAAGTAATCTTAGGTATGTCGCGATGATTTCCTCGAGAGTATATAATATTTATTTTCGCCATTGATTCTAATAAAAAAATCTATGTAAAATTCTAATTAATTAATTTAATTAATTATAAATGATCATGTTTAAGGGGTGCTGATCATGAGTATCGGATAGCACTTTTTAATATCGAGTCAAATATAAAGCGTATATGTTTATCAAAACAAGCCCTATAATCTATAATTTTATATTTTTGTTCCCGTGTTGGTGTACAATTCAAAGTGCTTTATATGAAACTTAAATAAAAAAAAATCTTTATACAAAGATTTATTCTATTGTGTTTTTTATTTAACAAACACATATAGGTATTATTGCAATTCGTGTATTTGCCAGCTTTTACTCTTGGTGTGCCGCGTAATTATCGAGAAGACGTTCTTCTGCCATAGAAGATAAAACGTTGCGGAGCACTGCTGCATACCTCTAATGGACTAATCCAATGATTATTAACGTGTTATAGTTCGACCAACGCACGCCAACCCTGAACCCTTTACAGAGCGACAATAATTACGAGGAACGATTTGCAAGGGGACAAACCTCCGGGATTCCGCTATTTCTCTCGACGCAAAGGCCAAGCTGGCGGCGCTCTCAGACTCGCGGAGTGGCTTCCACGGAACAAGCCGTCGTCCGTAATCGAATTTCTCGGGCCGTTCGGCCGTAGACATCCGAGGTATTGCCAGCCGCGCTAATTATTCCCGGCACTTTGGCATCGCTGACAAAAAGCCGGCGACGGGCGAACGCAAAACGTTTCAATAAAACGAACGGGCCGATCCACCCCTTCGATTCTCCCCTGCCCCCAGCGCCAGCGTCTGAGTCGCCGCTAATTAATACCGGGCATCAATAACAATAATGTTGGCAAACGACGGGAACTATGCGGCAAATTTAATTTTTTACCTCCACCTCTCCCGGCGCCGACCGCCTGAATAATTTATAAAATCCGCGCGGGGATCTCGGCTAGGAGGCTCGGAAGTTGAAACGAAGCCGCCCCGTTTAACCCCGGGGGCTTCGGCCTTTATAATTAGGCAACGAAACGAATTGTGCCTGACATCCATATCGACTACCTAACTCAAACCTGACTAACGAGCCTTCGTTTCGTTTCCACGTACACGCGCGCACCGGCCGCTAATAAATCTCCCGGCTGTATCTTCGTCATTATCGGCAAACGTTTTACGTGAATGGAATCACGTGATCCGTTTCGTACACATTCGTTAGCGTCGCCTCGCTGATTTATATCCGGCCAGCCGGACCTGCGAGGGCCAATAATTCGTGACGGCCGATCGGCCTTATTATCGGCTCATAATGAAGTTCGGCTCGACTACATATTGGCCCAAGGTCCTTGATCCTTGAGATGCCACGGACGGCTATGGTCCAATAGGGATATGCAAAGCACGCCTTGCTAACACCTTGTTGGCTTTTTGTTTGCCCCCGTGGACTCGTGGTTAAGTCCGGAGGGAATACGCCGAGGAGCTCGAGATAGTTACCACTTCGGGCGTGATCGCGATCTGAGGAATTATAATGACGTACTTGCATCCGGTGCTTTGATCTTCGCCAGGTAGATACTCGTCATTTTTGGGTCTTTCGTGTGTCGTGTGTATGTGCTGCAAAGTAGCTTGCGAGAGGGTACTTGGATGAATATCTAGATCGTGGGTCAAGTGTTTTATAGCTTTAGTCGATGGACTTTTGTAATAGGTTGTTCGCGGTAAGTGTAAGTGTAAGTGTAACTTCGCGGAGTCGGCGTTTCTTTGTCAACGGTAGGACGAAAACTTCGACGTCATTTTAATATTGCGCGTTTCATAAGAAGGTCAAACGAAATCTCAATACTTTTTTGCCATAGTTTAAATAAAGTAGTGGGTTTCAAAAAGCTGTGTGCACAATTTACGCCGCATTCGCTAACAATGCAACAAAAAGACAATCGAATATGACTTTGTCAGCAACATTTGGAGCGTTTTTTGACTTTTATATTAGTCTTTTTATTTAAAAATTTTTTATTTAAAACTTTAGTTTAGTCTTAAACTTTTTGGTTTAAAATCTTTAACTTGTAAATTCATTTGTACAACTATAAATTCGTTTTTTGATTTTTGTTCTGCGAATTTATTCTATAACCTAGTATAAGTGATTTGGATGGGCAATGTCAGAAATAAATGTCTTCCAGTTTCGTATCTGTGAACATGCCGATCGTATACGTTGAGAACACGAAATCAGGGAATTGTAAATTCTTTACTTAAGTGACTAAAATCGTGTCTTGAGGCTGCACACAGCTATTTCTCCTTAGTCGAAAAGAGCCTCTGGTCGTACGTGGAGAGATCATCGACATCAAAAGGATTAACGGCGAAGCGTCTTTACTGGCGTTTAAGTGCTCTGGACAATAGGTCCTCGCATCATAGACTTACCTTTCGACGTTCACTGTCCTGGAGATAAAAACGACATTAGTGGCCACGCAGGATCGATAAGAGCGTAAGAATGCTTCCTCCTGAAGGCTCTCGAGCACTTAAGGTTTTAAGTCGGCTAAAAGTCAGGAGATTTCCGAAAGCGGAATACAAATCATATTCATTTCACGGAAGAATGAACGATCAACTCAATATCACAAAAAAACTTTGATAGAAAAGGTCCGTAATAAACAAGTTATACGTCTGTAGATTTTTGAGCATATCATCGATTTCCAGTCGCTATGGTAATGCAGATTAAAGATTTTAAATATGTGATGTAACTTAGAAATTTGTAACTAATTGTGCATTTATATATTTTTTTCTTAAAATTTCGCATTTATACATAATTTGTGTCTGTAATGTTTCAGGTTGAGGATTAAGAGAAATTTGAGTAAACGCCTTTAAAAACAACGTCTTTATTTACATCGTGTTTTGCAGAAACATTGACGCAAATCGAGTTTTGACTCCGCTAGATTGACGTTACAATTAAGCTTAGATATGTAGAAGTTTCTAGCATCTTGCAACATACGATATAAAAAAATCAATGTTTACGTCACGATTCGGTATTCGTATATATTTCAATCAGACTTAACGTCATGTTATTTTATACGTTACATCAACCCCTGCCGTAATGTAAAACAATTCAGTCGATCAAAACACAAGTTATTATCAAATGAATAAACATGAATGTATGCAGACAAAGCCATTATCGAACCAATAAAAATTCTCAACCTGATGCAACAGTATAATTTCAACGGTGAACGTAACAAGAATCAATGTTATAAAGATAAACAAATGTCCTGCATAAACTCCACGAATTAAATATATAGCCTATGCAAAATTTTACCTCCATATGAACTCAATAGAAATCGCATTCTCAACCTTTCAAACTTCTCACAAAGTATATCGCATAAGCTTCTTCTTAAATTTATCCACACATACACTCCCCAACAACCTCCATGAAGAGATCATCATCGAGAATCGCCGAGAAATAATTCAACGGACTAAAGACGTCATCTTAGTCGAGTCGATGCTAAAGTGGCATGATCGCACGTGAAACGAGCCAATCGAAGGCAAGCTCGTATCCCATTCGCAAATCATGCAACGAACAAACAAATCAAACCCGCGCTCAAATCCCAGTAGCGGATCGTTTCATACGATACGCACACCATAATCCGATCTGACACCGAGCAGATCCCAAACAGGAGAGATCCTAGACAAGCTCGGCAGCCGCTGCCGCAAATGAGCCAGCAAAGAGCAGAATTTAATCCGCGAAAAACGGCCTGCGGCCATAAAGGGAATCCGTGGCGTAACGGTCGCGCGCTCGAAGAACGCCCTTTTACGGTACATTTTAATCTCATTATCGGCGCAGCATCGCGTCTGCATTGTACCCCCGGCATGTTGTAATTAACGGCTCGTTGCAATTAGCAACTCGCGCGACCGGCAAAGGGACGGTAGTGGGCGGCAGAACGAAGCCGGCCCCATCGGCGCTTTTGTCGATAAATTAATCGACCGGTTTCCCTTCGGCTCTCTCCTCCTTCCCTCGGGGAGGGAGGGCTCGGAGAGAGAAAGGAGAGAAAGAGAGAGAGAGGGGGGGGGGGAAAGGGAGAGCGAGAGAGGGAGAGAGACAGATATTATTATTATTTGCAAAAGGCGCAGAAACCGGCGGTAACCGGCAAAGCGGTGGAGTTGTTACTGACAGCAAACATGGCCGCCACCTCGGGTGCCTCGGGCCAGCTTAACAACTTCTCTCTTACCGCGGCGATGCACCACCTTTTTGCGAATCGCCGGAGCATTATTAATCGCCTGATGCGGATTTCAAACTTATTACCGCGGCCGACATGACGGACACGGCCCCGGGCGCCTTATCTCCCCGAGAGCCCTCCCTCTCCCGCCCCTGTTTCCAGTATCCCATTTGATGTCTGAGCCAGGTGCTCGTCCGACTGCGTGAATTCACTCCCAGCTTGTTTCGCCAGGTAACCTCGAAATCGCTCTGCGCATCCCTCGCGCTCGAGCTGCTCTTAATCCGTCGATTTCCTTTTCGGATGGATTAAGCGACGATCCTTGCGGTTTCTTCCGCATGGAGCTATTTTTTGGGGCTGACCGATGGGTGATGATCTTGGCAGCTGATGTTTCTTGATTTTGTTTTAGCTCCTGTTATCGGACTATGTGAGGAATAGAGAGATAAAGTAGTCAGGGTAGAAAAGTAGGTGGATTTAAAAAAGTAGATGTGGCTTGAAAATTTTAAGGAGTATAAATTTTCTAGAGGGGTTCAAAATGATGGATGCATTGCCATGGTTTTGTAACACGATCCTTCCGGAATTTTTTGCTTATATCGAGATATCAAATTATGTGAAAAATACGTGGATACTTGAGTGTGAATGGTATTACTGAAAAGCGTGAAGGTGATTTTGATGTTTGGTAAAAGTAAACTCTTTCAAATAACTAAAAATGTCTAATCGCTTAGTTATAGATAAAAAAAATTGAACAATCATTGATATGAAATTATACCTTTAAATAAACGCCAGGGATAATCTTGATTGTAGTTAATACCCATCACCGTCTAAAAAATCATAAATAAACGTTAACTTTCAATGAACTAAATTTATCTCAACGTATCATTTTTGAATCTTCGATTCATTTCTTTTTTAGTCACCATAGTATGTAGAATGTTACATGATAGTTGCCATTTATAAGCGATAATGCGTAAACTAAAATATAGTAAACAATAAAAAAATTGAAAACAAACTGTGACAAATTGCGGATTTACCGATGCCGACAAAGAAGCGTTTCAACAGCAACACGAGAGATGGCGGCACGCTTTAAGCAACAAGCACTGCGAGAAACATCGATTCTGCAACTCTATGTAACGTTCAAAAATATCGTAACGATAACCACCTCCTTTATTGTGTAAATCATATACATAACAATTACCACGATCACTTTCATTTGGCCAAACGCCAAACAAACTGCCAAGAAGCATTCTCAGCATTTAAACGATTTGGCTGTACCTTTTGAACGAACGCCTTTGCTAATGGATCTATTTGCATACGGTTTTTTAAATGACACTATAATTTTATTACGTCGAGCATGCGATGAAACGCCTTATTCAATTCAATGTTACAACAGAGACAGATCGTTGAAAGGCAAGTGATTTCGTACACATTGTCGATCTAAGTTTACCAACAAAGAAGCTCGTTAACATGCGATTCTACTAAAGATTATCTGCTAAATACAATTTCCTCTCTTAACGCAACAACCATCAAACTTGCACCACTCGATTAGCAAACCACTTGATTACATCTAACAAGAATACCTTTGCTAAACATCATTCCTTTCATCGAAAAATATATTTAACAAACATTCTTCCAATAAAAAGATACATCCAACAAATATTTTTCTCTCGTGAAAGTATACACTCCACGAATCATTTTATAATAAAAAGAATCACTGTCGACGAATTTTTCATTTCGTATATTTTTCAGAATCATTTCGTATATTTTCCATATAAAACAGTCCCTCAACCGAATATACTTTCCATCCAAAAACACCTTCGGTAAATGCCATCAGTACTCGCCCATCTAAACCTCAAATGGGGTAAGCCAACGACGGCTCACGTGGGCCACTTGCGTATGCACTCCCAGCCCACAACGACCACCTCGACCGACCTTACACGCGCGTCCACCGCAATCTAAGGGCTGGGCCGACGTGCCGTGCGCTCGATGAGCATAAACGAAGAAAAAGTGCAGCGGCGGCCCCTCCGAGGAGGTCGGAAAGACGAATCGGCGAACGGAGCGAAGGTGGCGGAGCAGAGCAGAAGTCGTGCGGCTAACTAGGGCCGTTGGCAAGGGGCGGAATTGGGGAGGGGGTCAGGAGGGGGAAGGGGAGAGCAGGGTGCGCAGGGCCGTCCCTGGAGACGTGTTCGTAGCAAACGCCCACGAACGGTGACAGTCGGCGAAGATTTATGACGCTATAAAATATCATTTGTATTTGATGTCAGGGCGAGGGCTTGATTAATGCACTGCCGGGCGCACAATGAATAACTGACGTGTTGTTATAGTAACATCAATCTGAAAGAAGCGCGGGGTGAGCCGGTACGCCGTTGATAAATTGCGTAGATTGGAGTTGCCGTTGCTGAGATACGATCGGTAAGCCTTCTACGATTCAATCGTTAATGCCACCTCCGCCGACCCGATCGAATCGCGACTAACCCCCCGCCCCCCCTGCCCCCAACCTTCGCCCCCAGCCCTCCATCCTTCAGCCCCCTTTCCTCTCGCGCACGTCCGCGTTTACGCTCCTCTTTTTGGCGCTTTTTGTTTTCTCCCCATCTGGGGCACCGTCGATGCGCAGCGACGGCCCCGCGAAACCGTATCGATTTCCCCCCAGGGGCCCGCTGCGAGCATCCGCTATTTTCCGCTTCGTTGGAGTTTGTTTATTAAAGTAATTGGACGGCCGGAGGACGCCACTGCGGAAATGCAAATTGCGCCGCGGAATTTTGGCCGATCCACTTCGCCCGAGCCGCTCGCGGAATACCTCTGGGCTTCGATCGTGGAGTACGTTCTTCGCGACTTGCGCTGAAAATAAGGGTCGTCGGGCAGGCGAGTGCCTGTGCCATTTTAGTACCAGCAAGAAGCTATACGCTAACTACGTACACTTGTGGAAATTGAATCGCAGATTAGCGTTAAAGCTGAGCCTAGAAAGCATCCCAGCTTGGACGATAACATTATGTGCACTAAAAAAAACGTTATGTCTCCTAAAAAAATAGGCGCACGTTTGAAATAAAATAAGAAGCCATTTATCGTTCTACATTGGTTCCTCCTGCAATGGAAGAATGGTCAATATGTTCCGTGCCGGACAGATTCTTCGTTACTTTCCAAGTTATACATAATTTTCGTTCAAGATATTTGGGGATTATCTCGTCACGCTATTATAACTGGTTTCCAACGCACGCCTTACAATTTTTATAACTGGTAAGAAACGGTGCCTTTTCAATTTTTTATTTTGCAAAGAAAATACAGCGTGGCGCGTATACGCCTTACGCGGCAGGGGACGTGTTAAAGAAATTATAGACTATAATAACTTTAATACGTCTTTCACGAACACCATGTATATAGAACTGTGATCATTACACGAGGCACTACACTCTATTCCTGAATATAATACATCAGAAATCGCATCAGGTACGATCCAAACATATAGAAACGCGTGGAAAGAACGCGTATAAAAGACCCATCCAAGGAGTTCGCGAATTAGTTTCTCAATGCAACACCCAGCATTGTATCCCGGCTAACGACAACGCGCCATTTCCCGATGGCCAAGGAGTTAAACCAGCCATGGAATCGCCGTCGAAAAACGAAAAGGCGGCCAGAAAAACGGCGGGATTCGGGGAAGCATCTCGTCGGATTTCACGGTTCCCTGGGACAAATCGATCACGGGAACTGGGCGAGACTCGTCGCGGAGAGTGCCGGCCCGCACCCTCTTGTAACGCAATCATTAATCACTTACCAACAATGATTTTATTCGCGGCGAGCGGTCCGTGCGTAACGTACCGTGACGCACCCCGAACACCGGGTCCGATACATCACCGCGATATGTAATATCGCCCTCGGGCTTACAAAGGAACGGAACGAAGGAGAGAGAGAGGGCAGGGAGATCGTCGATGTCGCCGCCGGCCCATGGCGATCGATCTTCCGCCTCCGGAGCGCATCTCTTCGATCGACGGACCGCGCAAAAAAATATCGATTCACGACGGCGAACCGTGAGGTACTGCAGACGCGGACCACTTAATTTGCCGTGGATGCCGCGCCGTTGTTGGTGTTACTGCTATTGTGTTTGTTACTCGTATCGATGGAAAAAGTAACGCTCGTATTGGTATGGGATAATAATAGAAAGCTTGTAAGTGACCACGCGTCGAAGAAATTTTTTAACATTGAATTTTATTCGAGTTCCAGCATCGTGAAATAGAAGTTTCGTGTAAAACGATTCGTGTGTCTAGACGTATAGCTATGTTATATTGAGTTTTTTGTTTTTTTTTTGACAAATTCCACAATTATTTAGGAGCACTCTATCTGTGGTAATATAAATAGAAACTGGTTTCATTGCGCGACGCGATCAAAACTGTCGCGATCTCGTGGAGGTTTTAAATCGAGACGTGATCTGTGTGAAGCACGCGTGCAAACTTACGAGCAAGGGTTTAAATTACGTTGTATAACGCCTTTAAAGTGTTAAAAAAGTGAGAGCGAAAGCCTGTTAACCGTACGTCAAATTGTCGTCGTATGTTAATAGTCCGCGCGAGGAAAAACAGAGGGGAGATTTACAGAATGAATGGACGTAAAGGCAGAGCGTTCGGGGTCCAATTTTTCCGAGGGCAAAGGGGTGTTTCCAGCGTACGCTTCCATGACGGATGATCATGCAGCGCCGCGCTTTTCAACCATGAAAACAGACCGTCTGCTGATGCGGCGCATAAACGCAGGGGGAGAGAAAAGGACGTCCGATTCGGCACGCAGCGCTTCATCGAATTGCGCACGATATCAGCGTATCGGCATTGCCTCGTTTAATATCAACTCCGCGATACTGTGGAGAATGCATTTCGCGCAAGGTGTCTGGCGTTCTTCGAGATCGTAACATGCACATTGGTGGCAAGAGACGCGGAAGAAACGCGGCGCACCATTATTACCCTCGGTCGCTTCTTTCACGCGAACGAAGCCGGCCCGCAATTCTCCCACGTAAAAACCCGTTACCTGCGAGACAAATAACGCTTTGTCTCCGAAACTCAATCTCCGTGGCTTATGAGCTTATCCTTGTGATTTATCAGCCGTTTTCGCCTCGCCTGAGGGAGAAAATCAGAAGTCGGCGGCGAAAGACAGTTTGACTTGAACTCCTTGCTTCGCATTTTGCCGGATTACCGATGGAACATCCATTTTTCTTAATTACATTTTTATTCTACGAAATATTTGTACACGCGTTATCAGCGAGATACCGTGAATCACATCTGTTGAAGAGCGAATGTAAGTATTTTATCAATTTACTGACATGAAAAAAATTTCGACTTTTGATTTTAGGAAGTTTTTACAAACTTGGAGGAAGTCACGAGTGATTCTTCAACATTAATGTTTGGTTAGCTGACGAATATTATATTCATTTCTTCGCATGACGTTTATGTCTGCGTGTAATTGATCTGATTAACTTAAATAGAAGTTTAAGGGTTAGAGTGAGAGACATTTTTGAAAGACATCGAAACTTGCAAAGCTTTAAGCCAATTAGCCATGTATAATAATCTTCATCTGAAAATGAGTCAGCATATACATCCCGTACAAATAGTTAAAGGCTAACACACGCTTAATGTATCTATAGTGTTTAACTTATATGTATACTCAACGTACGTATTTTATTAATATATCTATTCTTTAAAACCAAAACTCACTAATGTCTTCGGATATCATAATTCTTCAAAGTATGCTCAACTATTAGATGTATAGCTAAGAGTTTTTTCGGTTTCTGATCGAGCAAGAATAAATAAACAACGATAAATGATCCTTTATTACGTTTCGTCCATCCTTCCGAGGACCTTTTCAAAGATAAACACTTTCTAAGAACTTCCAACGGAGAAACAAAGTAATAGTGTGTGTCAAACAACGACTGTAGGGGGAACTATCCTCTACAATCACAAGAAAATTCTGTGTTTTGTTTAAAGCACAACTCATTAAAAATCGTAGAAAGGAATATGCATCCTTGTCAAGAAAACAGGTTGGTATATGGCGACAATTCCTTATAATCAAACTTTATACAGAAACTATAATTATACAATCATAAAATGAAAAACTAAAAATCCAGAAAATCTATTCACTCTAACATAGTACCATTAAAAATTAAAGGAAAAGCACTCAAGTTATTTTTAATTAAAGCAAAATCCTTCTCAAAAGTCGGCAAATCTTCATAACCACTACTATCATGTTTGTGTTAATAATGATGCAAAACAAAGCCCAATTGAAACTGATATAAAACAAATTAACTAAAAAAAAAACTTTGAAAACCTACAAGCTAAACCAGCCAAAGGGCTGGTCCAAGCTCGACTCATTCAGTCGTTCGTCTCATTCAGTCCTCAGTAGGAAAGACCAAACATAATAAAGTATCATTTTTCGTCGTTTATTTGTTGTTGCTCGATCAGAGACCAAAAAAACTGAGTAATTTGTCTTCACATATCTTAAACACCCATCAGATCCAGAAGACGTGGAAAATCCACCATTCCAAAATGACCGCGAGACCATTCGACGGATCCCACAGTCGTCCCAGCCCTCTTCTCTCCCCCTCCAATTTCCCGAGGCAGTCCCTGCCAGTTCGCGGCACGATTAATTATCCCTCCCAGCGCTCAGCAGATTTTCCGCGCGCGTTATTTCCGCGAAGCGTGAAGCGGACAAGGGCGCCGCGACGGGGCGGAAAGCCACGCCGCGCGGGAGGAGAGTTACTTTATTGTATATGGCCTGATTATGCGCGTAAATATTTCACCGGGGATGATTCCTGGCGCGGGGTGAACGAGGTTACGGCCGTCGACGAGGAGTGAGAGAAGGGAGGGGGGGTCGGTCCCGCGCTGGAGGGGTTGGGGGATTTACGCGTGCGAGCCCGAGCGCCCTTTATACGTCGTCGACGGCGTAATATATGGCACCTATAGATCACAATTACGTGTAATGGCGCTCACTCTTGTATTCATGGCGATATTATTTCTGGTTGCCTTCCACGGCCGTCGCCCTCCCCTCGCCGTCTCCCTGGCCCTCTCCTCCTCACCCTTGTTCCTGCGAGACTCCGGGTCCGTATGCTAAGCAGCCGGTAATTCTAGTTTGATTTACTTCGGCCTGCACCCCGAAACACCGTCGCGCGCATGCGCGCCGGGGGAAAGTGATTACGCAGGATCGGCCGATAAGTCTTTTATGGTTTTCGTCCCAGGGCCGCCGCGGCGTCGGGACCCGGGAAAGGCGTACGGAAGATTGCACCTTCATGAATATTTAACCCCCTATAACCGGCGTTTCTTTTGGATTTCGACGCTCCGCCAGTAGTTTAATCTCCCTCCCAGCATAATTCCGCGCCCTTAAGGGGAATGGAAAAGTTTGGGCGGAGACGATGGATGGCCGGACGACTGCGGCGGCGGCCTTTTGATTTACAATAATCCACGAATCTGGAATTGAACTGATAGTTGACTTAGGAGAAAGCACGCGAATGGTGCGTCGCTTTGAAGTTGCTGAGGGTCGTAGAGGGTTAACAGGGCTACGTGCGTTCTTTAGGGGGCGAGCTTGAGGAAGCGTGAAATTAAAATTCCCTTTGATCCTCGAGTGAGTATTCTAAGAATCCAGGAGTCACGAAGATACGTTATTTTTGTCGCTATTAACGCGGATAGTAAGATGCTGGGGATTTCGTATGGATCGTTCTCAGAACAAACGAACGCGCATTGACGTAAACGGATAAATGATCTTATGAATAAATAAACCATTTGTCACTGCGAGAACGATCAACGCTTGATATGCTTGTTCAACGATCGTACATTAGCATAAACACATCGACGAATTGAATGAATGCATGTCTAAATAAATTAATTATTGCCGTGAGAGGGAGCTGATTAATGTATTAATTAGGAAAAATCGATGCGTGCGCTATTATAATACCATGTTGATTTTTTACAAACTTTTGCTTTATATCTGATATTGAAATAAATATCCTCTTCTAACCTATCCTTCATAATCCTGACCACCATTCGCTAAAACTAATTTTTCAAAAACTGCTAAAGTACTCTTATAAAATCAGCAGACAAACTAAAAATTAAATGTCTCACACCTTGTAATATCACTGTCTCGCAATATTTACATTTGATTTATCACAAACGCTAATTATTTGAAGGATAAAATAGCCCAAGAGTGAGTCAGTAGATTCTCAACGAAGTTAACACAGAAAACAACATGGAGAAGTGTTCGTAATGTCTATCGGCCACACTGCAGACGCATAACCCGGAATATCATCGCGTACATCGACTAAGGTCATTAAGTAATTAGTTCGAGCAGTGTCAGCGGAATCGTGGGATATAATCAAAAGCTTGAAGTGCGGCCGATTAATTGTTCCTTTGCACGGCGCGAGGAAATGTCAGTTCGCGGCCGCTCGGGCTCTACTAGACACGATTAACGTGACTACGAATGCGTCGTTGTCGTAACGAGACGTCGTTAAAGACTATCTGTTACGCGCAACGGATCCTCGAGGAGCCTTATGACGCCTCATGAATATTCACGCTGGGGTTTCAGCGTTTTACAAATGTACGACACGCTTGAAAGTCGATGGGAATACGCCGAGGCGCATAGAAAGGGAACACTTAAAAGAATAGACATTGGTGAAAAGAAAGAGTTCCGTGCGTCACAGTCCCGGCGAGGTCTGATTATTCGGATGGTATGACGGCATTTATGTCACGGCCGCTCGGTAGTAATGTCTAAAGAAATCGATAACAATGTGCACCGTGATTCAGCGGTTATAACGATCCGAGGATACGTATGGAGTAACAATCGCGCGTTTACATCACGAGGTTCGATGCCTCTGAGTTCATACAATGCTTACCCTTCCATTTTCTACCATGACCCAGAGTACTGAACTAACGTGGCTGACATATTGCATTACACGCCAATCTATTTATATCCGTCTGACGTTAGTCGTTACAAGATTTGATCCATCGTCAAAGGGATTACGAATCAACGATGAGGTAATGTGGAAACATTCAGAATAATAAACGATACTTAGTGTTTAACACTTTCCGTGCTGGACCGATTTTTCGTTACTTTTGGGCTTATTCGTTATTTTCTTTCAAGCCATGCGAGGTGTATGTCGCCACGCCATTACCGTTTGCTTCTAACGTACGTTTTATGATTTTTATAACCGACAGGACACTATTCCGTTTTAACTTTTGATTTTGCAAGGAAAATTTTAAATATCCTGAACGGAAAATTCAGCGTCGGTCGTATATGCCGTACGCGGCACGAAATGTGTTAACCATTTAGATCCTTAATCTATTATGAATGGAGCATAAGTAAGCCACTGAACCCGAAGTATTAATTTAGAGAAAAATTTGCGCTTGGTTTCGCACTAAAATATAACGAGTAGTTGAAAGCTAATTTTTGCACTCGCCTATTACTTAAAAAATGAATCCCTTAGTCTTAACTATATGGAAATAATGTCTACTAACCTCTATCGCAAAGCGCATTCTGTGCACAACTTGTTAACAAAAGAATAATCTAAATTAACTAAATCTAAATTAATTTAAATTAACTACTCTACTTATAAATAAAAACTTCACATCAACATAACCACAGGATACCAGTCTCAAAATTATACAAATTCAATATACAAACTGACCATATTATAATAATAATAATAATAATATAACGATGATCTATTCCAGGGCAACAGTATAAGTTTCCCACATTCATCGCTTCATCTCTGGCATGATATACCAGTCTATGAAAAGCGTAGGCAATCGTCGAAAAACATTTTACAGACTACTAA
This sequence comes from Ampulex compressa, assembly GCA_038496175.1. Taxonomy (NCBI): domain Eukaryota; kingdom Metazoa; phylum Arthropoda; class Insecta; order Hymenoptera; family Ampulicidae; genus Ampulex; species Ampulex compressa. The sequence goes on from JBCFXI010000674.1 coordinate 70,188, forward strand.
ATCACACCACAAACCAAGCGTTCAATGTGGAGAATATACATTACCACCATAGAACAAATCGTCTCCGATCTATCATTAAACGTCGGTTACGTCGCTCGAATAACACATTCCTGCCGCCAAGATCCTCGCAAAAATGAGCCAGCGCTGCAGCCCATCGTGAAATCCCCGACGGTCCCGCCGCGTGACCCGATTTACCCTGGGCTCCGCCATGTATCACGTCCATCGTGGGCATCAGGAAAGACGGGGCGCGCGCTCGTGAATCACCGTGCGAGTGCATTAAGCGGCAGGATAATTGACTGAAGCGCCGCGCGTCGTGGCGCTTCCGCAAGGTCTACTCGAGGCCCAGCGTTACACGGGGGCGCGCCGTGGCGACGCCGATGGCGCCAGTCCTCGCCCCGGTTGCCGGTGACACGTGTGCGAGTAATAACCGCGTACACGCTCGTACGGCCTGGAGATAACCATTGTCCCGGCCACGCAGAGTAATGCCCCATTGTGAATCGGCCGCAATGACGTATCGCCTGTCGTCGGGAAACCGACGGTTAGTTTATTTTATGTGAAACAACGTCGGCACCGGGAAGACGATCGGATTTGGCGGCGTTCCTCGGTGTTTTTAGGACTTCGATCCAGACGCAAAGTGGAACCCGCGTATGAAGCGGGGTAATACGTTCGGCGCAATGCGAATTGTAGAGAATCGTACGGATTTTGTTCTCGCGTAACGCGTATAATTGAGAGCAACGCGTTGGAAATGATTATCACTTCGGTAACTTTTGTTTTGTGTGCTTTATCGAATGAGATGATGTTTAGAAAATACGAAAATATGGAAAATATGGAGAATGTACTATTAATAATGATATATAAATATTTAATAATAAAGGGATGTGTTCAAAAGAATTAAAAGGCAGATTTAGTTGATAAATCTAGGTAATTCTTGTGCTTTATTACTTACAGTGTTATGCGAGGTATGTTATACGCTTTGTAGGAAAACAGTAGTCTATGAAAACAGCAGTATCTTTAGCTTAGAACATAAAGGTATAGTTAAAAAGTCGGCTAAACTCTGGAGCAGAAATAAAAATCAGTGTAGATAATCTTATAATTATTAAATGTTTAGTTCAGCAAATCAGTGTCATGAAGAGTCTCACGCAACCATGTTGTCCAAATTTTATTTTTGACTATACCACCGGGATGTGTTCCTTTTTTAATTTAGTTATCTTGCGTGACTCCTGGCTCCATTTCACTGGTTTGCCATACAACCAAATGAGAAATTTGTTTGCCTCTCTGTGTACAAATTTGCAACCAGATTATTGGTAACCTTCTAAAAAGGATGCCTGCGCCGAAGCATAAATTGAAAGATAACATCAATTGTTGGCCGGAAAAAGACCGCTTTTTTTACAAACTCTCCTCCCGTATTAAATTTGTTGTTGTGAAATTGCCCTTTTTAGCCAGTGCGACATCTGCCGCTCCTACATGATTTGGGCAAAATTTTTTGCGAACCAGCACCGGTCCACGGACTGGCGGTTGAAAAACACTCGGCTTGGTCATGTTAAGCCTGTACGCACAACAGCCACTTCGAAACAACGTTCCATTTACGTAGACGCATCATTACGGTGGATCGAAGTGGATTTTAATTCCACGACCGTCGAGGCCTGAGCCAAAAGAACGCACAGAAGTGCATTAACCCTTTCTGAAGCACAAAACCTCTCTTACAAAATGGCAACAAGCACAATTTATTTCTAGCTTTTTCTATAAAGTTTCATACGCGAAGCCAGAATAATTTTTCTGCACGCCTAATACGCAGAAAAGCCTCACTGTCATTTGTTTTATTTCAAACAGAATATGTGAATGATATAAATTTTTACTTTGCATTACCAACAGGTAAAAATCTTCCACACCCATCATTGCCAAAAGTATTCGTCGCCTTAAAGGCAAACGATGAGACTTTCTATCGTACTCCAACGAAAGCGCCTTCTCTCTAATGTTTACGCTTACATAATTAAAGAATAACAATGTCCTTGATAAGAATGTATAAAAATCGTAGTGCTCATTAACACGTTCCGTGCCAAGCCGTTTTTGCCCAATTTGTCATTCAGGCCATTTGATGTTTTGACGAAAGACTGATGTATTATTACACACTATTTCATTACCTCATCAATTCATAAGTAATTAACTTGTTTAGAGTAGTTACCACATCGTGTATCATTTACGGTACAGGTGGCGCTGCATCAGTTTGGTTGTAAAAGTCAGTCAGTACGAAACTTTTCGGTTAGTAAAAAGAATCTGCAGTATGAAAATTGGTGAAGTAAAAAAGGAGGGAAACAAAATATTTAACAAAAGAGGAAGTAGGTAAACATACGGAGATAACATATTTTATTTCTCATTTGTTTTTGTTGAAAAACAAGTTTCAACTATTACAAGTAATTATTAATTATCGTATATATTCCAATTTAAAAAAGTGATGTACTTTCTTCTATACTGCATTTTTTTATAATGCCTCATTCTTTTAATCGAAATATATCTTACAGAATCAAATTTGTCATAAAATGTATGTTTTCAGAACATTTAATAAATATGTCCGCGTGTACCGTTTACAGTACACGTGCCCTGAGGATCAAGCTCAAGGTGTACCATAAACGATACTCGTGGCACGGAACGCGTTAATACTCCTTAACTTATTACTTCCATCGCACTTCTCCCTCGAGATATCCAACAAATGTAAATGTCGCAGGGAAATGATGAAAACGGAGATTCGATCAAATCGCTAAGGTACACGATCGAGTCACGGAACATATTAAAATTACAGTAGATACTTGATAAAACTCGAAATGTAGAAAACAATAATAAAAATGCGCGCAACCTTCCTCGCGTAATGTTTCTGCGCTACTGTATGTCATGTCAGAAACGCGGTGCTGGCCGGCACGATTGCCAGAGGGGAGCGGTGAGGTAAAGGCAAGTGGTAACAAGCGAAACATAGAGCTGTACGAGTTCTGACGCGTTTATTTCATCTTTTCACTAAAACAATTAAGGGATTTGATCAAATCGCTTACATTCTTTAGGGAAATCATGCCCGCAGAGTTGTAATTTTAACAACCTCCGTGAATTCTATCATCTATCTTACAGATCTAATCGAATCTCCGTTTTTATCATCTCCCTGCGACATAAAGATCACCGAATGTTAAGGCCCGGCTTTCGGCCGCAGGGCCTCCTGCAAGGGAACCGATGGGAAAAACAAAGCAAGCGAGATAGGAGCAACGCGTAGGCGTTGTGTACATCGAACGGTACGTGCCGGCGCACAAACGAATCACTCACGTTTTCCTGTAAATTGCGGATTCATGGTTTATCGGTGCACGGCCGAAACGTTTTACTGCTCGGCGATGCGCGATAACGCCCCGCTGACAGCGGAATGTCCCGGCCCAAAATGAATCCAATGAGTACACGCGAGACGCATATGCGGGAAACGTATTCCCCTAGTGTTTTGTTTTTCGCGACCGTGACTGGAATAAACGAATCTCTGGCCGCAGTGACGTAGCGACGGAGATCCATCTAACGACGCCCCTGTTTCTTCGCCTCCCCTTGGCTTCGAATTCGCCGATCACGTTTGGGACCGCTTTTTTTCCGCCCACCTGAACATCAATTTAACGAATTACCGGTTTAGGAACCAGGATCCGCGGTTGGGCGAATGAAATCCTCGATGTTCTCCCGGGCTGCTGTAACGCGGCTGTTTGAAAATTAGCGAAAAAAGTGCGATTTAACTGTTTCACACTAGAACTACGGACCGCTTTTAGGATGTATTTAGGACAGTACATACGTCTTTGGGAAAGAGATAGAGCAAAGGAATATTTGAATAGATCAATGTAGTGATTTAAATAGTGCATAGCGATCATGGAGAATCTCAGAAAGTGCAATGTCATAAGCTACGATTTTTTTAAAGAAATGACTGACCAGTTACTTTGCTTGGTTCGGTGATTCTAGTATTAAAATCGCTGATGCTAGTAAACCGCATTATTACGCTACTATTATTCGTGCTGAAAAAATAATTTAAGTTGTGTTTTGTCAGGTCGACGTTTTAAGGCGTTGTTGGTGTTGCAAAGATTTTTTAAAGCTTCCTCGCGGACTTAGATTTGCCTTGAAACATTCCTCACACCTCGACAAACCCGAATTTGGCACGGGCCATTCGTAGGTAGGTCGTTGCGCGCGCTGGTCGAGCGAGTATGTCAAATATTTATGGAATTTCCGATGGTCGGGCCGCGTTTTGATGTAACACTGAACTTAACGCAAATCTCCCACCGCTTAAATGGCAAGCATTTGTATTCGTTTATACAAATTACGATTTATTCGCATTTTGAATGCGCGAAAACGTCGATGCGGGTCGGTAGATATGCACGCTCGTTTTGTAAGGAAATGAATCGCACCGGGGAAACATAAATTATCATTTCGCTCTTAACCGGATTCACATTGTTTTGTTTGATTCGCGCGTACCGCTTGTTAATTTAATATCCAATTAAGCGTGTACCGGTTTCATTAAACGCGTAACGTTACCCATTAAATGTAATTGCCCGATATTTATTTGCACGATAGTGACAAATACACGTGAGCGCAAAAGGGTATGCGACAAATAATGTCGAACGCCGAGTTTCTCGTGGCGGGCTTAATGCCTGGAGATCTTTTTATGCCGCACGAAACCCCTTTGGCTTCTGGCCATTGACGCGTCGTATCGATTTCGATTCCGTGCCGTGCGATTAAATCAATGATTACCCCTTATTTCCAGCATGTACCGCATCTTGATCGATCGTCCACAAAATCATCTTCAATAACACGCAACTAAGTACGCTAATGAAAATACAGTATGTTCATCCAAAAGTAAGCTAACATATTAAGCCGTTCGTCTCAAGCACCTTTCGTGATTTTATACATATCATACCACTACGATAACACACGCAGCGACTTAGTCGTGCAAAAGTGACGTCTAAACGGCGAGTACAGAAATAATTTTGAGTCTCATACGTGTTTGCAGGAAAGCTTAATATCCGCGAGGTAGAGTAGAAAGTTGAGAAGATTAAGACACGCTATTTTCCAAACAAGGCGCCCCACGATTCTGCATTTCGGAAACACGTTTTAGGATCGTAACGCGTTTATCCAGCACGAAACCACTCTGCGGCAGCCGACGCTTACAAATGGAGTAAACGTTCCGCTGTTAATAATTCTGCTATTCATAGTTTCCCCGCAGTCTGCCCCGCAAAAACCGTGGGCAGCTATGCGCCAAATTGGAAAGTTACAGGGGCGCGTATCTATCTCGCGTAATTACATTGTTACACTAATGTACATCCAACATAATGCGGCTTCAGGCCTGAAGATAAACGACCCAATCCGTTAAGAGTGCTGCCGATGTGTGCGTTTCCAGGTCGTGCCCGTACGTTCTCCGGGGCCGAAATTTATTATGCACTAAACCGCGAGTATCATTGCGGGGAAAACGAGCGCCTCGCAGGGACAGCTGTTCTTCTTAATTATCCTTCGCTCATAAATACCGCGCTCGTTTCATGCCCATAACGCCGACCGAATTATTTTTACGCCGACTCGATTGATCGTGGCTATTATCGTGGAAATGGTATCGAAGAAAACCTGGGATTGTGGATCGATATTGAAACCTTTTATCCAAGCTGTATTGGGAAAAATAGAGGAGAGTAGCCAAAATCGTGTTATGTAAGGGATTTTTGATATATCTATTAACTCTTTAGTCTATAGTCGACAGCCATGCGACGACCTGTGTGTACGAGTGCCGGTTATAGCCGGCAGCCATACGACGACCTATGTGTACGGTTGCCGGCTACAGCCGGCAGCCATACGATGACCTGTATGACTACCGACATGCAATGTGCACACTGCGGCACGGTCCTCCGTTCAGTGGCGTCATTCCGACTGAGCAGACTGCCGTATCGAAAGGGTTAAGCGACACAAATTTTTGCTAAAATCGTCGTTTGCAATTATACATTTATCTTTGCAGAAACACTCCAGTACTTCTACGTATAAAAAAAAATTAAAAGAGTGCTTTGAGTAATTTTAAA